>JAAIIK010000095.1:1378079-1415200 GCA_014706435.1 Silurus glanis
AAAAGAATCATGTATTTGTACATTTTGTTCTCTTTATAGGGGATTACCTGGTTACCATAGAGGAGAAAAATGGTGCCACATACCTGAGGGCCTACACAAACTGGCGCTACCAAGCAGCTGAGAGGAAGCGTGTTGGTGTTCGCTTGATCGGACACCTCATGCGTGGCTCGGCCCTCCATGGTGCCCCCAAGGAACAGATGGAGATTGTGGAGATTCCATTATCGGAGACTCCGCTCTGTACTACCTGCTGCTCCATAACAGGTGCCCTGCTGGTGGCCTGCGCAAAGACCCTGGTGCTGTTTGGCCTGAAGCGACAGCCGCTTACCGATCAACTTGACGCGCTTGACTTTGAGAGGCTCCTCATCCTGTATGTTTCTGGCTTGAGCCCATTGCAGGTGGCACTCTGTAGTGGGTACGTTGCTTTGCAGACAGAGCTAGAGGTGCTGGTGGTGAAGCTGGAGAATCTGGAAATGAGATCTGCATTCGATGAAGAGCATATGCAGAAGCATGATGATGATATGACTGCAGCAGGTGTACCCAACAATGGTATTATAGATATTAGTAGCTTTTGCCTTTAAACATTTTATATACCGTATTTTTCGGACTATAAGCCGCTACTTTTTTCCCACGTTTTGAACCCCGCGGCTTAAACAACGAAGCGGCTAATTTATGATTTTTTCCTAGGTTTTTCCCGGTTTCACAAACTTCAAGCCAAAACTGAACCACAGACAGGTTTCCAAAACTCGTGCTTTTTTCTTTTTTTTGGCAACAGCGTTACCGGTTAGTCAAAGAAACTTAGAAATGAGCATCAGAAAATAATAAGGACATAATCCTCAGTCTTACACACACGCAGTAATACCGGAGGAATGCAGTGCCAGGCTATTCCCAAAATACCGCTATGCTCCTAAAGGAAGCGCAACATATTTCACCCGTTACACCGTGTGTAACGTGTCTTTCGTTAAAGCATGTGTAAAGTACATTAGACACTTATAGACAGGTGCGGCTTATTTATGTTAAAAATAAAAATATTTGTAAAATTCAGTGGGTGCGGCTTATATATGGGTGCGCTTTATAGTCCGGAAATTACGGTAGATCTGATTCTCTGATTTAAAATAGGAATAATGCAATTTACTCAAGTTGCTCTGTTTTACAATTGGTACCAGCTGTGATTTATATATTTCAAATGATTAAATCTAAGGCTTATTTTCTAAACGTAATGGAACGCTTTTAAAATTCAGAAAAAGTATTGCAACAGATGTTAATTCAAGTTGTGCTTTCTTGGTGCTTCCTGCGAAAAAGAAAGGCTGTTTACAGGTTTCATTTCCTTTTGATCTAGATGTCAAAAAAGAACCCCAGAGTCCCCTTGACTCAGATGACTTCTTTGTGTTCCCGAAGCATCTGGAGATACTGGGAGATAAGGCAAAAGATTGTGGGGTGTCTCTGTCTTTAGAGTGGACTGGGATGAACACCGAGGCGAAGGACAATATGGGAGTCACCTACATTTTATACAGGTGCAATAAAAACACAGGTCTCTTGATCAGTTTGTTTGCTTTGTGTATGTTGTGGGGAAGCCGAGTGCATGTTTGTCTTTTGTCTTTTTTTTTTTTTTTTTAGGAGGTTTGCCCCGGATTTCTTTCAGGGCTGCACTGTGGAGGAGACACGCTTACACTCCCTGCAGCTCCACCCAATATTCACTGGTAATCATTTCCCTGGTTATGCTTAGTAGACATCATGTTCTTTTCATGCACCATCAATTTCTCTGCACTCTTTCTCTCCTCTCACTCTGTGTAGGCAATCCAGAAGTAAGCAGTGACACTAAAAAGAACGATCCTGCCTGTATGTTCTGCTTCTTTTCTCTGCCAAATGCTGGTTACATGTACAGCCTGAAGAACACAGTAGAGCTCATCTCAACCTACCAGTACCCAGAAAAGGCTCTTCAGGCTTTGCTCTGCAACCAGTTTCTATATGTCCTCACACGGTAAGACAATATTTTGTATAGGCAAGGAAAATAATTTATCTAGAAATAGTCTCTGAGTTTTCTATCTAAGTACTAAAACCTGAAAGAGTGTTAGAACGGCATATTTGGATATAATCATACAGTCAACCCCCTATAATTCACGGTTCGAAAGTCTGAAAATTAGCTCTGAAAATTCGCGGGTTCTCATTTGGAACCTAACTAACAGCAAGATGCGGGTTATCTTGAAATTTGCAGAAATCCGCAGAGGGACCAAGTGTTCAGGAGCGTCAGGAATAACATTTTAAAATATGGATTTGGACAAATACTGTACACTACTACGTTTATAAAGTGACAATGTCTAGATGAATTCACTAAGGTACCAAAAGGGCTGCAGGGGTGTGTCCAAAATTCGTGGATTTTCTGAACTTGTGGGGGCTCTTAGAACGTAACCCCCCGCGAGTTCCGGGGGATCACTGTGTATCCATGGTGTTTATACCAAACCAAGTGTATAGCAAACCAAGTATAGCTGCTGTAATATGCTGTAATTGATAACAGTCGTTTCCCCACAAGCCACTGCTTTTCTCTTTCACTTTCTCTGGAAATTTATGACAACTAACGTGGCTTGTCTTGTTACATCCAGGAAATACATGTCCTAAAATGTCCTTACTTCCATTTCTATACAACGATCAAGCACAACATTATGACTACATATTTTGTTTAACTTCTTTAGCAATTTGAGCTACAGGAGCTCGTCTGTTGGATCGGAATACACGGGCCAGCCTTTGCTCCCCACTTGCATCAGTGAGCCTTGGCCACCCATGACCCTGTCGCTGGTTCACCACTGTTCATTTCTTGAGCCACATTTGGTAGATACTGACAATTGGAGACCGGGAACAGCCCACAAGATCTGCAGTTTTGGAGATGCTCTGACCCAGTTGTGTAGCCATCACAATTTCGCCCTTGTCAAACTCAAATCCTTATGCTTGCCCATTATTCCTGCTTCTAACACATCAACTTTGTGGACAAAATGTTCAGTTGCTGCCTAATAAATTCCACCCACTAACAGGTGCCATGCTAAAGAGATAATCAGTGATGTTCACTTCACTGGTAAAATGTTATAATGTTATAACGTCATAATGATTGGCTGATACATAGTACATAGTTAGCTTTTGACCAATCAAAATTGAGAATTGAAACAGCATTGTTATAATAATCTTTATTATGGTTCCCATTTTTAATCAGATTTGTATGTAAGCTGACCTACTTCTCCTACACTACCCCTGTCTTCTGTATTTTATATTTAGTATTATGTATATTTCCTTATTTCAGATCAAAAGCAAATGTTTGAAGTCTCTTTTTGTTGATCTTTTTTTTTTGTTTTTGTAGAAATGCTCTGCAGTGTTTCTCTGTGAGGTGCAGTGCGGTGGTTGCTCGAGTCGAGGACCCATACATCGACACCACCATGAAGGTAAAAAGGATTTGAATTAAAGCAGTTAATTCTAACATATTTATTTCATCTCAGCATTACATCTGGAATACAAATACAATCATTTGGAAAAAAAAAAACAACATTTATTTTTAACCAGTTGTAAATCAGCATGTATTCATTCACTCTTTTTTTTTTTTTTTTTTTTTTTTACTTTACATGGAAACAGGAAGATATTCAGTAATGCAGAGGAGAAAACAAAATTGTATTGTTCCAGTTGTAACAGACAGCTTTGATTTGCGAAGGAGAAAGACAAAAACAAACATTCAAATAACATCGGATACTTCCCTTTTTGTTCTGTTTCCTCGTTTTTCTGTCTACGCATCCATTTCACACTTCTTAGCCCTCTCCCCCAGAGGATGCAAGAAAAGGAATTAAGAACTTGAGAAACCGACAGCAAACATATTTACCCAAACCATCCTGCTTTGCTCACTCAGCGTCACTTTAACATGAGAATATAGATCCTAGAATATACATACTGTATATGAAACATGGTGTTAATCCCGAATTAGCATCAAGTAGTACTGCACAGAGCACACGCAACAAATGAGGTACTCACATGGAAGAAGCATGAAGGCAGAGGCAGGAAAAAAGCAAAAGCACCAATATAAATAGTACCGATATATAATTTATAAAGAATTATGCATGTGATCATATGCTTTAGTTTGCCCAAAACATTTTGTTCTATACTTATGCAGCTCTGACAAACTCCAACCAGTGTTTTTGCGAATATCAGAGTTTTTTAACACCACACATCCTGTATGAATGTGATTTTCATTCTTTTTTCTTTTTTCCCCAGGCCTGTCCTCCTTTCACTATGGAAGTTTGCGCCCTCCGTATTCAGCTGTTCATCGGCCTGAAGTCTCTGTGCCATGATAGAAATCAGATTGTGCTGCTCACAGCTGCTGACTTTGAGACCAAACAGGAGACAGAACGATCGACTAAAAGATCTCTGTAGGTCACTGTAAATGGTGTCTTTCTTCGGGAACAAGGCTTTCTTTGTGTAGATAGTGCAGTAAGAAAAAAGATCAATAAAGCTCTGACATCTCACTAGGTCACAACTTGGATTTAGCCGCTTTGATTCTTGCTATTTAAGTTTGCTTTGATTCGCTGCAGTTTTTATATATTCTCAATAATTAAATATCAAACAACTTAAAAGAGACTGCTATTATTAGATATGTATACAAGCAATGCGATTTCCCAAATTTCTTGCAGCTCATACGTTGTGTGGTTTAGTAACTTATGTGTTTCATGGTTCACATGCATTGACACTCAGTGAATGCTCTGTATTGTAGCAAATCAAAAGGGCAGAAATCACTGGCAGGGATTTTCCTAGCAGTAGGTATAGATCCGACCACCAGCCCAGCCCTGGAGAGCTTCCTGTCCAGGTCTTTTCTGTAAGTCAGTCCAGTGTGTTCACCCTAATAACATGCCAAGCATAAAACAATTCCCTGAAAGAACGCTAACATACCCCTGTTCACGTGCTAATCCTGTGTGAAACCACTGAATCTAACACTCTGTTTGGAATTCCCTTTTTTTCCTTCTGTCTTTTGTATAAAGGAAATACTAAGAAAACTTTTGTGACACAGAGGTTTAACTCATGTTCTATTACTGTAGTGCAGGTATTAATGACAGTAAACATTTTAGTCAGAAAGTAAACAGCAGGAGAATAAGGGCAAATAATTGTAAGGAGTATTGGCACGCAAAAAGTAAGTATCAGCAGTTTTCCATTTGCCCTAAACAGCATATTGATTTAATTCAGGAGTCGATAGGTGGGTCAGTCAAAGTGTAGTTTACTTTAAAAAAAAAGGTGTACTGGGTGTTCTTTGCTTTAGAAAACAATAAAGAACATTGAATTTCTCACGTCTTGCCTGTACTTCTCTAATAACCAAAGCCATTTTGCTCAGTCATGCATAGCAGATTATTTCTTATGATGAATGGACTGCTGTAGCATATTATCCTTGTAACTCAATAATATTAACAATAGAAGCAAGTGATATGTGGTGTACAGTTGAAAAAGCTTATTAAAGGTGCTAGCCTAGTTTCAAATTTCTTCGCGTTTTACTTCTTAAGGAATGTAATAAGAGGGATTATTTTTGTTCAGATCATCTTGTCCTTAACTTGGATAAAATGAGTGAATGCAGGAACAAGCAGCATTTGTGCAGTTGGTACATGGAAAAAACAAAACAAGAACTTGATGAATCACTTTTAGATCAAATAAGTTCCAATAAGGCTTTTAGACGTTGCAGTGTAGGACATTGTGTAAAGCTAAGGATTGGTTAGAATCCAACATTAATTCTTCGAGGTGTGCTGAGATTGATTATTATTGTGTTTATAATTTTGGTACTAGATCCAGGAAGACGTCTGTGTCAAAACTAAAAGAGCCCAGCGAGAGCAGTCATGGCTGGAACCTGTATGTGATAAGCACTGTGTCCACACTGCAGCTCTACAGGGAGATGGTAACTTATCTGTTTTTTTCCACTCTGCTTAATAGCAAGTGCATGTTTATTTAATGCATTGATAGACATGGCAATGCCTGAAGTACACATTGCTCAGCTGATACTAATATTCAATAATGCATTTTTACATTCCTACACATTGGTTGCTTTTCTCTGGCAGGTGGATTACAGCAAACGATACGAGCAGACCAGTCCGCTGTCTCAGGACTGCATTCATCTGCTGAGTGAAGCTCACCTGCTGCTCAGATCCGCTCTGCTCAGTCCCTGTGCAGATAGAGACGAGATCCAGGAAGCTTTCCAGGAGAGCTGTGCCCAACTGGGAGACTGCTTCAGCAGGTGAAAGAGAGAAAAACTGCCACACGGCACTCTCATGTTTTAATCTTCAGCTTCTTTAAATTCCTTACATACAAAGGGTATGGGCAAGAAACGAACATGATAATGTGATGACAGCGTTTATACCTTTTAGGGCTTAACCATTAATTATTAGTTTCTAGCTAGGATTAAAGTGGTTATGGTTTGTTTCACACCAGCATGTTACGTTAGCACAGTGAACTAGCACCATACACTCAGACAATAAGCATTCTTCTCTGTTTAATGAATAATGGATGTATTTTTTTTTTTACTTTCTTATTGTCTTTCCTGTCTCATTAAACTGTATTTGTGTAAATGAATGCATCTCCTGAAATGGGAAAAAAAAATGTTACTTGGTTTGCATCCAGATGTGATTTTCCATTTAGTCTTCCTTGATCTAGATGTACTTATGACATGCAGATGCCTTAGCCAGTAATAAGCTTGTAGTTTACCTTTGTGAAGACATGGTTTTCCTGACATTTCAAATGCAAACACATTTGACTTTTCAAAAACTATTTATAACTGATAGTCGTTTTCGAACAGTACTTCTGCATTACTCCATTTCCATTTGCTTTGCAGGATGGATAAGCGGAATTGTCACCTGGCTCTTCCGTACTACAAGATGTCCGGGCTGTCGGTGACTGAGGTAATCCAGAGAAACACGGAAATACGTAGGGATCCTGTTCCAAATTATGGGAAAGGATTCCTCTTCTTCCTTAAGCATTCTCTCTATGAGGAAACCATGGAAGAGCTCAGCGAAGTAAGAAAGCTACTTGAAAATCCAACCTGATATATACCATATATTCTGTTTTAATGAAAATAGAATAAAATACATATGCATAGCATACAATGGATGGATATACAGCAGAATGCAAACACTTTAGTCTACTTATCTGTTTATAAAATAATATCTGATATGTTTAGCTGTTTAAGAAATTCTTGCAGTAATTTAAAGGATAAGTGGATTGTAGGATCATTAAAACTTGGCGACAAAGGTGTACATGTTGCCACTATCTAAACCAGGAAACCACAAACAATGCTAAATAAAATATTCCATGAGGCCTGTGCTTTATACTAAGTGGGATCTTCATTTTGGTGTTCGTGCGAATATGAGTATTGAAGAGTACAAAAAAAAACAACCACATACCGTATTTTTCGGACTATAAGCCGCTACTTTTTTCCCACGTTTTGAACCCCGCGGCTTAAACAACGAAGCGGCTTATTTATGAATTTTTCCTGGGTTTTTCCCGGTTTCACAAACTTCGAGCCAAAAAACTGAACCCCATAACATTAGACCAATGAAATTTCCGAATGGAAACGTAAAAAACGCACCTCACCTGTGTTCTGAGCTGCACGGCTTCGGGAGAAAAAACTTTTTTTTTTTAAACGCACGACGATGCCAAAAGAAAAACCCCCGAGAGAAATTGTTGTGAAAGGAAGGAGGAAGACAGTGAACAATGACTTTCTTGGTAGACTACTGTTTAGATACAAGCCGTTGTAACGCGTTGAGTCTGGGTCAAGGGATAGCTCACTAACTCCAGTTGCAACAGAAATCATATAAGCACAGACAGGTTTCCAAAACTCGTGCTTTTTTATTTTTCTTGGCAACAGCGTTACAGGTTAGTCAAAGAAACTTAGAAATGAGCATCAGAAAATAATAAGGACATATTCCTCGGTCTTGCACACATGCAGTAATAGCGGAAAAATGCGGCGGCAGGCTATTCCCAAAATGCCGCTCTGCTCTTAAAGGAGCCGCAACATATTTCACCCTTGTAACAGACACTGTCGTTAAAGCCTGTGTAAAGTTAATTAGTTTCAGTGTAGACACTGAAAGTGTTTCAGTGTGCGGCTTATAGACAGGTGCGGCTTATTTATGTTTAAAATAAAAAATCTTTGTCAAATTCAGTGGGTGCGGCTTATATATGGGTGCACTTAATAGTCCGGAAATTACGGTACTTGTCCTCAGCTTGAAAAAATAGTATTGATGCATCCTTAATAGTATTATAAACAAATATGCAGCCCACAGGCTGAGGAGTGTATAAGGCAGATTATAAAATGTAAGGTTTATATCATCAGAAAACCGCAAACACAGTGTTGGAGATCTTCAGCAAAGCCGAGCCAGGTCAGCTTCCATATGTAGTGAGCAGCTCGTTCATGAAGAATGCTAATCCTGCCTGTGCACGTGCACACCTGGAGCAGCTGGAGCTCAGTGGTGCCCCATCAGTCACAGTCACGCTGTGTAAGGCTGCTCAGGCACTGCGCTTAGGAGACCTGCACTACTACCAACAGCAGATGGATCGGCATGCTGAGGTGAGAACGTTTACTGGTTTTTTTTTTTCCTCAGTTAGGTTTGTGATTCTTTTTGCTTGTTCCCATACAAAGCAGCAGCCTGTTATTATATGCTGTTTAGATAAGCCATAAACAATGTTTTTTTTTTTTATGTTTTTATGTCCTGAGTAGTGCATGTTTTGCAGAATGTTAATTAAAGCATAAAACCTTTTTTTTTGGTTAAAGTCCACATATTTTTTTCTATATTATAGGAAATAATTGTATTATATGCAGCATGATATGAACATGACTGGATTTATGGACAAACATATATTTAATCAAATTTAGCATACATTGAACATTTCTGTGTGTTACAGCTAATACATGCTTGTTACATGTTTTTCCTTTACCTGCTAAGGCACCTCTGCAATAATGTTTAGGCTTTTGGGAATTAGAAAGTAACCTATGCCTATTTATTCAACAACAAATAAAAACAAACAAAAAGAATCTTTCTCTGCCCTTATCATTTTGTCCAGATGCTGCAGGTGTATGGCTTCATAGAGGAGCCAAAGCTTCTTGTGCATCTCAAAGGGAAGGATGTGGTGCCCACTCAGTTGGCACAGCACCTACGGGACACTCAAGATGGCCTGCTGGTGGCTGCCATTGTGGCACTTCATGAGAACAGCAAGGTCAAACTGGAAGAGGCTGAACTCTTCTTTCAGGTACAGCAAATTAAACATGGAGCAGTGTCATCTTCAAGAGCACATTTTGCATGGATAATGCGTCTTCTTTTTCTTTTATTTGTCTTTCACTGTTGCAGGAATTGTGTAAGGACATTACAGAGCCTCGAAGCATTCCTCAGCTGCTGGTGGATTTTTGGGAGGCTCTACTCGTGGCATCGTCTCAGGAATCGATTATCCAGGAGCTTGCGTTCCATCTCACCTCTTTATATATCGAGCGCAACATCAACAGGGAGAGATCAGGCATTAAAGCTCTTAAATCAGCTGAGGACTTGGTTAGTTCAGACCCTAAGTTCACATTGTGCCAGGAAAAAATGAGACACAGGAGGCATCAATGACAAAATTAACAAACAGGTGCAATACAACATAGGTGCTCACAATATAACAAGACACAGCATAACACAAGTTCAGAATCATGACATTTATGCTCCTACAAGTTAATGTACAACCATATGCCAAACCTAAAAATGTCCAAATAATGCTAATGGTAATGGCATTTAGAATATGATTAATGAGAATTTTTTTCCTGTGAGACATTTTAACCATTCAACACAAAGCTTTTCCCAGAATCTGAGGAAAAAACTCTTTAGCTAAAAAAAATAATGATGTCCTTTTTTTACCCAAAATCCTGGTGGTTACTATAAGTAAAAACGTATATATGCACACACTAGTTTATATCTAAGCAAATTATGTGTAAACGGTCTATGTCAATAATGAACTGCACACCCCCTTAGAGGAACTATGTTTTATTCCTGTTCACAGTTGGATGGTCTGGGACCACTTTTAATATTAATCTCCACAGATAATTGAAAAATATATTTAGTTAAACTTGTAACCTTGTTTGGTTTATCGTATAGAAGTGACCCCTGACCTTTTTTGCCCTTCCAGATTAACTCTTGCTCTCATTATGGCCCACTGTCCCCATGGTTGAGCATTCTGACTCCTGCTCAATTCAACATTACACATGACCACCAAGAAGACCTTCAGAAACTCCAGGTCTGTAACTCAGCATGCTTGCCTGTCAGCAACATTTGATAAATAGTGTGCGCTGCATGAATTTGTTGTACTGTACAATCAGTTGAATTCAAGTTGTGTAATCAAACACCACAATAAGCCACTTTTTGTTCTGCATTTAAATATACAATGCCTGTCAAAATTTTGAAAAAAATAACACCTAGTTTTTTTATTGTATTTAAGAGACGCATACATGTTCCTTTTATTTACCGTATTTTTCGGACTATAAGCCGCTACTTTTTTCCCACGTTTTGAACCCCGCGGCTTAAACAACAAAGTGGCTAATTTATTTCGGTTTCACAAACTTCAAGCCAAAAAACTGAACCCCATAACTTTGGCCCAATGAAATTTCCTAACGGAAACGAAAAAACGCACCTCACCTGTGTTCTGAGCTGCACGGCATCGGCACGGCAATTTTTAAACGCACGACGATGCCAAAAGAAAAACTCCCGAGAGAAATAGTTGTGAAAGGAAGGAGGAAGACAGTGAACAATGACTTTTCTTGGTAGGCTACTGTTTAGATACAAGCCGTTGTAACGCGTTGAGTCTGAGTCATGGGATAGCTCGCTAACTCCAGTTGCAACAGAAATCATATAAGCACAGACAGGTTTCCAAAACTCGTGCTTTTTTATTTTGCAACAGCATTACGGTTTAGTCAAAGAAACTTAGAAATGAGCATCAGAAAATAATAAGGACATAATCCTCGTCTTGCACACATGCAGTAATAACGGAAAAATGCAGCGGCAGGCTATTCCCAAAATACCGCTATGCTCTTAAAGGAGCCGCAACATATTTCACCCGTTGTACAGACACTGTCTGTCGTTAAAGCCTGTGTAAAGTTCATTAGTTTCAATGTAGGAACCTGCAGCTTATAGACAGGTGCGGCTTATTTATGTTTAAAATAAAAATCTTTGTCAAATTCAGTGGGTGCGGCTTATATATGGGTGCGCTTTATAGTCCGGAAATTACGGTATATGCAACATCTAGCTAATTTATTGAAGATTTATTTTGGCCAAACAAATAGATAAATGTACAGAAGCTAAACTTTATTTTCAAAGAAAAATCCACCCTTTGCATGAATAACAACTTTACATACTCCTGGCATACGTTCAGTTAGTTTCTCCAAACATTCAGCTAAAATACTTGTATAACTTGCCAAAGGTGTTCTTCAATGGTTGGATATTTCCTACTGACCTTGTGATCCAGTTCATCCCAGAGGAGTCCAAAAGATTTAAGTGTGTTGACTGGACAGGACATTCCATGAGAGATAACGCTCCTGCCGACTGTTTACTCTCTGAATAACGACTACAGAACTTGGACGAATGATTCGGGTCATTTTTCTTTTTCTTTTTTCTTTTTTTGGCTAAGTTGGTTCTAATTAGTACAAATGGAAGTGCATGGTGGTGAAGTATGTAATTGTAGCCATGTTGGTTCAGTATTCCTTTCAACATATAACCTATATACTGTACATAGGTCTATAATGAGAGCATTTTCTCCAAATATTGCAAAAACGCAACTTAGGGAAATGCATTTTTATCCAAAACTTCATGTTTTGCCTAAAGAGACAGCTTGATGAAAATACTGTTAAATTACCTAGTTTGTTGCATATAAACAAAAGGAAAATTCATGTGTCTCAAAAATTATAAAGGACTAGGTCTTTCCAACCTTTTGACAGGGTCTGTAAAACATGTTTGTGAGGTAAATGAATTCACATTTACTGATCTTTCCTTGAAAGCCTGCAAAAAATAACAACGTGTGTGAGCTGGCCGTCATCATCAATCAAACAGCACTGACTCGTTCATAAACAACACTAGTAGAACGTGTTGTTTAGCAGAAGCGCTCTTAGCGTGGACACATTCTTGCTACGTTAGATACATTGGCATCTCTGCTAAAGTCATATTAAAGGCACATTGAGGGAATTAGTGCTAAAGTGTAAACGTTGAACTCATTGTAGTGTTCTCTGTATTACATGTTGCAGTCTCTGCTGTGTGGCCCCACTCTAGATGTGTCCTCCATTATACCTCTGCTTGAACAGCTACCAGATGTGGATAACGCCGACCTTAGCATTCACGTGCTCTGTGCCACCAAACTGGGTCAACATCAGATTGCGATTGACAAGCTATTGGACCGCTGGCCGCAAGCTATCATCCCCTATGCCAACCATGAGTTACATAGTGACAAAATGGTACACAGCTACAATGCATGCTCATAACTGCTCAACTAACACTACTTAATTGGCAAATGATTGAAAGAATAAAGAAATAGGAATAACATAAATCTAAGAATAAGTAAAATACATAAATCTTATTTGCAGGAGGATCCAACTTAATTTGGAATCTAAAGTATTCGGTTTCTATTCTTTTCTGTTGCCTGCGCAGGCTCTGTGGTGGCAGAAACTGTTTCCTGAGCTTTGTAAGAGGATACGGCTTTCTTCAGGAGATAACATTGTTCTACTCACTGCTCTCAAAGGTAGCTGTTTGCATTATATCTTACAAAAATAATAGAACAGAGCTACTCTGCTAGCATTCCATGGGCCAGGCAGTAGATTGGTAATGCCTACTGTATTGTTTTTTACAGCTCTCGAAAGATTTCCACATGAGCAGTGTTACTTTTTTTTTAAGTAAAAGACTTCAGACTTTACTGATGTTGTTAATGAAAAAAAAAAATCTCATAGGTAGCAATACAGATGTTCTTCTGCTTCTTTCGGCTTCTCCCATTGGGGTCGCCACAGCGGATCATCCGTCTCCATACCCCCCCTGTCCTCTCTACATTTGCCTCTTTCAAACCAACTACCTGCATGTCTTCCCTCACCACATCCATAAACCTCCTCCTTGGCCTTCCTCATTTCCTCGTTCCTGGCGGCTCCATCCTCAGCATTCTCCTACCGATATAACCCATGTCCCATATATGCAGTTGATATAATAGGTTTTATGATTCAGTTCACATTTTTGGCTTTACAGGAATATGTAAAATAGATACTGTACTCATCTAGTAGAGTATTTATAAACTAATTCAATAGCCTTGTATTATAAAGAGCAAAGCAGTGGGCTTCTGGTAGGGGAAAATTACTTTTCAGTCTTCAGTTGCTTCATACTATTCTGTGTATTAATTTCACTTATGACAGTTGGCAGTGACCTTTGTATTGATGTCACAAATGTTTATAGCAAATAAATATCTTGTTGACGCCTGGGCAAAAAAAATAAAAAAAACAACAAAAGGCAGAACCCAAACAGACAAAAATAACATGTTTTATTGCTTTTATTAACTAATCATTTGTCATGCACTAACATGCAATAATTATCAAATGCACTCCTGAGACCCTCTGTGTCACTGTTTGCCAGTTTACTGTTGCTGCACTGAACAATTTGGGGAAAAGTTGGGAAAAGGGGAATATATTTTTGTAGTTTTTGTGTTTTCAAAAATAAAATCATGATAATGATTCAAATGATTAAAATGTAAAATTCAACATATCTGGGTAAAAAAAAAACTCTTCATCTGTTTGAAACTCAACAATGAATGGAACAACACAGACTTTGCAACAGCTGTCACCTACATGGCATAAATAAGGAAATAACAATCCCACAATAAGTAACATTAATCTGTTTAATTTTTTCTGACCAATGATTTGTTTTTAAGACCATTAGAAACCATTGGGTCTGATGCCACAATTAAATCCTTCTTTTTATGTAGATGAGCATGAGGCATTGTGTCTTTAGTCCTATTTTGGCCATGTGACATTTCTTTGTTGATTTTGTGTTTCTAACAGAGACTCTGACAGTGTTATCCATGGAGCTGAGCCCAGTAGAGTTTTTGGACTTGTTACCTGAAGATGGTACAGCACACTTCTTCCTGCCTCATCTTCTGAAATGCAGCCAAAGGCATCTCCTTACATGAACTGCAGGACAGCATTGTCAGGACTATAAGCTTACACATGGGAATGGCATCTTATACTTGTGGGGAAGATTGTGTGGATCTTATACATTGTGATTGATTATATACAATAATATTAACCAAGTATTCAACACTAAAGATAACAAAGTCTTCTCTGTAGAATATGATTTCTGGACTAACAAATAAAAGGTTGTGGGTTTTGCACAAACCTGCTGCTGTTAGCAAATAAAGTTCAATCATTTTTAACTAGATGTTATAAGCTGGTTTTAACTGGATATGGACGAGTTGTTTTTTTTGGGCTACAATATGTAATATTTGTACAATTACATTGTACACCTAATTATTGGGCCAATTTAGCACACATTATTTCATATAGTTTGAAGCTAAGATGCTAAGCTTTTTTTCTTTTTTGCATTTCATAAAAACCTGTAGGTATGCATATTTCCGTTCAGAAATACAAGAAAAAAATGTATATTATGTACTTTTATACAGCAAATATAACTTTGTCATGCTTCTGCACTGAATCGCCTGAAGTTAAGGGTCATAACAGATTAACTATCAAAATCATGGTGTATTTTATTTTTTATTTTTTTGGATCCAGTGCTACATAGTCATAAAACACCCTCCTGAGATCATGATGATCAATTTAACATTCTATCCATGTGAGTTCAAGTAAGGACAATTGTTAAAACAATGAAATTGAAATACATTAAGAACCGCTGCTGTTTTTTCTTTTCTTTTCACAAATTTAAGTGCTGTTTTCAGGATTTCTCAGGTATGGTATGGGAATATTTTAGCTTTATAGGCTAAAACGAGACATGACAAAACATGTTGCCTTAACGGTTAGTACACACTGGATTTAAAATATCTTATGCCTGATGGATGTAAGTATTTGCACTTTCTTTGCACTCATCTGTACTTTATCTATTGTGTGCTGATAATTAAAATGCTTTTGTTAATGTTTTTTTTGCTTATGTTTCTTCTTAAAGTATGCAAAATGCCTGTGTCAAGTTTACTGTATATTTTGGTCTATATTAAGCCATTGCAAATATAGCCAGAGCTTTTGTATAACATGAACAGTATATCTAACTTCTGTTGCGATGAAAAAGTAGTTTATTATTATTTTCTTTTTTTTAAACTTGTGCAGTAGCATTTCACAATATACACAACCATGCACAATTACAATAAAGATTTATTCATAATGTATGAAAGCGATTTGGTGTTACAATAGGTATTAAGTCATAAAAATGTTGACATGTTGAAGTTCTTCAGCCTTTACTTATGATTTCTGCAAATAAAACACATTTTAATGTTAAGTTTATATGTTGTGGTTTTATTAAATTATTAATTAAGAGATAAGTATATACAATAGCAATCTACAGTATTGGTACTAGATGCATTTAAACATTTCACTGGAAAAAGAAAAAAAAACCTAACTTATTTTAAAAAAAAAATAAATCTGTATATTTGTCATGCTCTGTAATGTTCTGTTTGACATACTGTACCTCTCACTGTGTATGTTGTCTCCATGCCAAACAGCACATGGTCAGCAACATGGCAGTGCAGGAGCCAGGTGCCTGGATACTGTGGCCTCATTTTGACCGTCTGGAACGTGCCGGGGAACAAGTCGAATACATCATCGCGATGGACGCCACTTATCTTGGGTTAAAACGAGACACTCATTGTACAGGCAATTGGATAAAATACTAAATAGGATTAGATTATTTCTGCATCTAGAAATGTTACCAAATACGCAAAGGCATGGGAGTGCTTCACCTTGTACTCAAAGCTGTGGCCATGAAAATGTGCTGTGTGTAGGTCTATTTCATTTCCCATTCCCATCAGATACCAGTACACCTTATCTCCAATGTTAACATACAACCCATGAAGGTTTCCATAGACCAGGCCGTTTATACCTACAATGCATAAGCAGTAGTTGGTCATTTACCACTATTGTTAAAGTTTGTAACTAATAAAGGTAAAGAAATAAATAAAAAAGGGTAAACTAAAATAAATACACATGTATTCAAACATTTTGTACAAACAATATACATATATAAATGCATTAAATGCATAAAAGTTGTATTATAAAATGTCATAAATAATGCACAGGATGCAATAATGTTATAACAAAACTGTAAATGTGGGGTGATTGAAGCAGAGATAATCATCCCAGGGTTGATTAGATTTCTAAAAACATGTTTTATATTTCTTAAATACAGCAATGTGGCAATGCTTAATTTTTTCTTTTTTGTTGGTTGTTTTTGCTCATTATGTTGAATTAGTTCACCTGCCAATTCCGAACTTTCAACCAACTCTCCTCTATAATACAGCATCCTGCAGGCAGGAGGGCAAATACTAAAACATGCTTTCTCCACAGCTCTTGGATTTGCTTCTCATGGAACTTCACAGGGCTATCACAGAAGAATGAATAATCTGTCCTCTTCTGCATATATTAGCTCACAGGTGTCTATGACTAGCTAGTGTAGCCATTGTTATAAGTAACAGATACCCTCTGTTGTGTGTCAGAACTTTACCACAATTACACATACGATATAAATGTGATTTGCAGCAATGCGTTACTTATACGCAAAATCATATTCTCTGCTCCTCTGGCAATATTTATTACCAGAAGTAATGCTGTTCTCTACTCACCATGCATTTTGTTGCTTTTAATGAACTCCTCATCCTCCTGTAAATTACTGGGAGGATTTTTCACATGGGTTTTTATGTTATCCTCCAGATACCAGGATTTATTCTCATCAAACACCATGAACAACAATGCAAACTCTTCAATCTCTTTCTTTAGCCCTAATGTCCGCAGCAGACTCTTCTGACAGATAATCAGTGGGCCAACTAGTCCACTATACAAATCCTGTAAAAAAAAAGCCTGTAGTTATATATTTCACAGCAAAGGAAATACTTTTGATATCGTAATTTATTCAGAGACATACCTTGTTAACATCTACAGTGGAATAGTAAGCTCCAACATTACATTCCTCCTGTTCAGACGTTGGTCCAGCAGTCTTAGGAATATACCAAGTGTATGTCTGAATTTGACCTTGACAAAATGGTATGCATTTTTAAATTAAGCTTTTATATTTAAACCCACATCTTACATTACAGGAGTTATGTATGATGTGTTTATTTTAAGCCATAACACGTTTTTCACAAACTCAGCTGAACCGTACTGTACCTGGTTGGGTTGGAGTGATGTGAGGACTGTCTGTCTTTACTCCATGTGCATGTATAGAATATGGTCTCTTGGCCAAGTTCTTGAAAACCACCTTTACTTTCTCTCCCACATTTCCATGAATCATAGGACCTGCAAAGTTAAATTTATACACAAAGTATATTAAAGAGTTACTTCACCTCATTGGAACACCACTTTTATTAGTTTTTTTTACTGTAGCTATAAATGTTTACCCAGAATTCCCAAGTGTTCCATATCAGCAGACCTGTCCTTTGGCTTAGTAAAGGTGTCATCAGTGTACTCTCTGTACAGGACCTTCTTGTATTTGGAGCCAATAAATTTGCCCCCTTTGTTGAGGTATGTGTTACCTGGGCTGTGAAAAAACAATATGAGATTACTGGTATGCAGAGGTGGGAAGTAATGAAGAACAAATACTTTGTTACTTTACTTAAGATGAGTTTTCTGGTATCAGTACTTTACTATTATTTTTTACTTACACTCATTAGATTTTGTTACACAAATATCTGTACTTTCTACATCTTACATTTTCAAATCAGTCTCGTTACTTTAGTTATTACCTATTTGGCGACATGATCAATATTTTCTTCTTCTCCCTGCATGCCGATTTCAGCCCGACAACCTATTTCTTTTCATTGCGCAGCTTTTTTAATCTACCACTAGTGTATCGTTTCCTGGCTCTCACACACCACAGATGTAAGCTAATTTATGAAGCTAACAATAAGCACCGCCCTGTAGCCCTGAGCTCAGTAGTTGCTTTAAAAGACTTGTCAGAGTCACTGCATCTCTACCAGACACACTGGACCCGCTACAGTTTGTGTACCGCCAGAACTGCTCTACTGATGATGCATTGCACATCTTCTTCACACAATTATAAGCCACCTGGACTGCAGAAAAGGGAATTATGCAAAAATGCTGTTTCTAGACTACAGTTCAGCGTTTAACACCATAATACCCTCCACTCTCACCTCTAAGTTGGAGATCCTGGGACTCAGCCCACCAATGTGTCAATGGATCTCCAACTTCCTGACAGACAGACCACAAGCCGTACGGGTGGGCAAACACACCTCATCCACCCTCACCCTCATCCACCCTCACCCTCAGCACTGGAGCTCCACAGGGTTGTGTTCTAACCCCCCTGCTGTACTCACTGTACACATACAGTGCCTTGCGAAAGTATTCGGCCCCCTTGAACCTTGCGACCTTTTGCCACATTTCAGGCTTCAAACATAAAGATATAAAACTGTAATTTTTTGTGAAGAATCAACAACAAGTGGGACACAATCATGAAGTGGAACGAAATTTATTGGATATTTCAAACTTTTTTAACAAATAAAAAACTGAAAAATTGGGCGTGCAAAATTATTCAGCCCCCTTAAGTTAATACTTTGTAGCGCCACCTTTTGCTGCGATTACAGCTGTAAGTCGCTTGGGGTATGTCTCTATCAGTTTTGCACATCGAGAGACTGAAATCTTTGCCCATTCCTCCTTGCAAAACAGCTCGAGCTCAGTGAGGTTGGATGGAGAGCATTTGTGAACAGCAGTTTTCAGTTCTTTCCACAGATTCTCGATTGGATTCAGGTCTGGACTTTGACTTGGCCATTCTAACACCTGGATATGTTTATTTGTGAACCATTCCATTGTAGATTTTGCTTTATGTTTTGGATCATTGTCTTGTTGGAAGACAAATCTCCGTCCCAGTCTCAGGTCTTTTGCAGACTCCATCAGGTTTTCTTCCAGAATGGTCCTGTATTTGGCTCCATCCATCTTCCCATCAATTTTAACCATCTTCCCTGTCCCTGCTGAAGAAAAGCAGGCCCAAACCATGATGCTGCCACCACCATGTTTGACAGTGGGGATGGTGTGTTCAGGGTGATGAGCTGTGTTGCTTTTACGCCAAACATAACGTTTTGCATTGTTGCCAAAAAGTTCGATTTTGGTTTCATCTGACCAGAGCACCTTCTTCCACATGTTTGGTGTGTCTCTCAGGTGGCTTGTGGCAAACTTTAAACGACACTTTTTATGGATATCTTTAAGTAATGGCTTTCTTCTTGCCACTCTTCCATAAAGGCCAGATTTGTGCAGTATACGACTGATTGTTGTCCTATGGACAGAGTCTCCCACCTCAGCTGTAGATCTCTGCAGTTCATCCAGAGTGATCATGGGCCTCTTGGCTGCATCTCTGATCAGTCTTCTCCTTGTATGAGCTGAAAGTTTAGAGGGACGGCCAGGTCTTGGTAGATTTGCAGTGGTCTGATACTCCTTCCATTTCAATATTATCGCTTGCACAGTGCTCCTTGGGATGTTTAAAGCTTGGGAAATCTTTTTGTATCCAAATCCAGCTTTAAACTTCTCCACAACAGTATCTCGGACCTGCCTGGTGTGTTCCTTGTTCTTCATGATGCTCTCTGCACTTTAAACGGACCTCTGAGACTATCACATTGCAGGTGCATTTATACGGAGACTTGATTACACACAGGTGGATTCTATTTATCATCATTAGTCATTTAGGTCAACATTGGATCATTCAGAGATCCTCACTGAACTTCTGGAGAGAGTTTGCTGCACTGAAAGTAAAGGGGCTGAATAATTTTGCACGCCCAATTTTTCAGTTTTTTATTTGTTAAAAAAGTTTGAGATATCCAATAAATTTCGTTCCACTTCATGATTGTGTCCCACTTGTTGTTGATTCTTCACAAAAAATTACAGTTTTATATCTTTATGTTTGAAGCCTGAAATGTGGCAAAACGTCGCAAAGTTCAAAGGGGCCGAATACTTTCGCAAGGCACTGTATGACTGTGTGACCACTTTCAACTCCACCACCATCATCAAGTTTGCTAACAACACTGTTGTGGTGGGGCTGATCTCCAACAACGACAAAATGGCCTACCTACAGGAGATTAAAAATCTGAAGAGATGGTGCCAGGAGAACTATAGGATATTTGTGATTTGTGGTCGATTTTATCTCAGACATGTTCTCAAGAAAAAAACATTTAACATTTCTGCCTGTAGAATAAATACACGCAATTTGCTGTAAAATATTACCTTTCTTTAAGGTTATGAAACAGTTTCTCCTCCCAGGTGCGACTGGGAGAATAATCCCAGTCCATCTCAACAGCAGCGATGTAATATTTCTTTTGGTGGAGCATGATCTCTGAACTTCTGTCCCAGATACTGCACTTTTCCACCGTGTAGTTCGCTCTCATGCCTGCATGGTTATCATCAGCACTTTTACAGGTCAACTCAAATTGCCCTGTAGTGACCAGAGATACCAAGACCAAAAAATATTTACTGTTATATTTTAGCAATATAGACCAATAGAATTTAAATATTCTAATTGATTCTGATTATATCAGACCTTTTAATATATATAGCCCTTCTAATAGCTCATATTTTCCATAGTGACTGTTCATTGACAGGGATGTGAAGTGCCTCTCAAAAGTTTGGAAATGCCTTTTTAATTTTTTTTTTTTTTTCGTTTTTTGAAACTCATACATGCTCCATTAGTTTATATGCAACAAACTATGTAAAACCCACAAGAATCGGACAGTGAATTGCTGCAGGAAAGTCTGTGGGTAGATAAGTGCAAATTTGACATTTTTTACTCTAATAAAATCATTATGTAAGACAGACAAACATGGAAGTGTCCAGACAGTCAAACATGGAGGTGGAAGCTTAATGGTTGTTTTGGAGATGGGAAGTTTGGACTTATTTTGGATGGAAAAAAAAACTGAACTAACACTGCTGCCATTCCATGCTTTAAGACCATGAAATTCTGTCAGGACTGCAGCAATTGAAACATAGGAACCAACAATATAATGACCAAAAGCATAAGCTCTGCAAGTGTTATTTTGTAGAGCAGACAATTAGCTGGAGTTTTATCTATCATGCAATTTCCTGCCCAGTCACCACACCTAAATCCTGTTGAACTGCTCTGGTATGAACCGAATTGTATGGTCAGAAAGAAATATATTTGGACATAAAATAAAAAAAAAACATTGCAAAGTATTTCAACTGAATTTTTGAGAAACTAAGTGTCCAGATGCCACAAGTGTGTAAAGGTTCTTCAATGAACATAAACTGTAAGTTTAATCTGTACATTTATATATTTGTTTTGGTCAAAGTAAATGTTCATATCATTACGTTTGTTGCATCTAAATAAAAGGAACATCTCAAACATGATAAAACACCAGGTGTTTCCAAGCTATATCCCTGTCAATGAACTGTCACTACAGAACATAGTTTTCTAAGTTTTTAGAAGCTCTGTTACCTTTTGGTTTGTAAATCAATCAGATTTAAGAATTAAACATTGCTGTGAAATAATAACATTTAATGGCTCCATGACAAAAACTGATGCATAATAAAAATATAAAAAGCACCCATGCTGTCTGGCTCCATGATGACTGTATGTGAGATGTGAGGGAATACAGTGATGGTGTCTCTTCTTGTTCCTCTATAAAGGAACCTGTTACCATTGAAGTACACTCCATGAATGTCCCCCTCTGATCCCAGACCCGAAATATGCCAGGAAACTTTGTCTCCTTTGCACATAGTCAGGCCTGGAAGATTTCCATACATGTATCCATTGATTGCTGCAGATAAAATAAATAAATTGTATAAGATTATTATTATTTTTTTTTTTACAACTAATGTATTTTAAGTTATTTAACATTTTTAGGGACTTACAATGCATCTTATTAGACAACTGAAACTC
Source organism: Silurus glanis (assembly GCA_014706435.1). Classification (NCBI taxonomy): domain Eukaryota; kingdom Metazoa; phylum Chordata; class Actinopteri; order Siluriformes; family Siluridae; genus Silurus; species Silurus glanis. The sequence continues at coordinate 1,400,171 of JAAIIK010000095.1, forward strand.
TTCATCATCTTTCTTCACAGTTTTTGGTTGTTTTGCAAATCTGTTAATGTTCTCATCTAAATACCAACTCAGGTTCTCATCAAAAGCTGTGGTAAGCAGGATGAATTCTTTTTTCACATTTTTCTGTCATGTGACCAGTGAGAAATGGTTAAAGATCCCAATGTACACAAGCACATTATGTAACACTTTTGATCAGACAACAAGTACTTTGCACTTACTTGTTTGCCCGCTTTGAGAGTTTTTGGTTTACAGATTAGGAGAGGTCCAACCAGGCCAGAGTTGGTGTCTTGGATTGGGTCCACAGCAGAATAGTACAGGTATGTGATACAGTCAGGATCGCTTTCAGTTGGACCACCATACTTAGGCACAACCCACTCATACTTAAAGGTAGTGCCAGGTTGGACCTGGGCAGCAGGAAGAGGTTCAACAATTCCTAAAAACAGCAAAAAATAATGCTTGTGCTCACTGCAGATATACAATGACCATCCACTTTGCAAGAAAACAAATCATACAGATACCAGTCAAGAGCTTCAATTAATGCTTACCTCAGAATGAAAAAAGTGTATGTCTGATCTCTGTAACTGTGGTTGATATTTTTATATACAACTATCTCTGAAGACTTTACACATAATGGTGTGAACACTAACAAACACTGAGTGTTATTCAATAGTATTTGTATGGCTTTAGGTCATGTCTCATTTTAAGTTACATTTGGCAGTAAAATAAAATAAAAAAGATGTGTGGCCTGACATACTCAAATATTATAATATTGCTATCACTGTGACTATATCAAAATATGCATGTACACTAAATGTACTTACTTGCTTCTTTCTTGAGTTCCCTAAGCTTTTTTGCAGTATAGGATTCTGCAACAGAAAGAATTGCACAGTTACAGCAAAAGTGGTTTAATGTTTTTTTTTTTTTTTTTGCTCAATAAGAATGATTTAGATTTTTCCAGAACCTTCTAGAACATTGTGATAAAGCGTGCCGTCCATTTCAATGCTGTACTGTACACCATGGGGCTGAATACTGTATGGTCTGCTTGCTTTATTCTTAAAAGTGACCTTAATGGTGTCCTCCTCCTCTGCCCTGATGACTGGACCTTTGAGAGAAAACACAGAGCTTAAAAGGAATCTTTTTTATTATGGAAAACATAAAGTGGTCTGATGTAAAGAATATGCTATGCACTGATACTGCTCAGAGGTAATAAAAGACTGCTAACAAGTATAGGATGTCTGTGCTATCAAATAATCAAAGTCTATACTGATAAGTCAGGAAAATCTATGCTAACAACTAATTTAAGACTTTCTAAAATGTATTATTGTTATTATTATTATTATTATTATTATTATTATTATTATTATTATTATTTATATATACGTGTAATGGAATCTGTCACAGCCATTAGGGTTGCACAAGCCAGTGCACACTTAGTGCCGGTCCCAAGCCCGGATAAATGGGGAGGGTTGCGTTAGGAAGATCATCCAGCGTAAAACGTGCCAAATCAAATATGCGGATCATGAATCAGAATTTCAGAACTAAACGGTCGAGGCCCGGTTTACCAATGACCACCACAGGTATTGTTAGCCAACAGGGTACCGGTGGAAATTGGTCTACTGTTGGCCAAAGGAGGAGAAGGAGAGGAGGAAGACGTCTACAGAGACCACAGGAAAAGGAGAAGTGTAGGAGAGTGGAGGTTTGGGTTGGTACTTTAAATGTTGGTACTATGACCGGTAAAGGGAGAGAGATAGCTGATATGATGGAAAGGAGAAAAGTAGATATGTTGTGTGTTCAGGAGACCAAGTGGAAAGGGAGTAAGGCCAGGAACAATAGAGGTGGGTTTAAACTGTTCTATCATGGTGTGGATGGAAAGAGAAATGGTGTAGGGGTGATTCTGAAGGAAGAGTACAGTAAGAGTGCAGTGGAGGTGAAGAGAGTTTCTAAAAAGGTGATGAACGTGAACCTGGAGGTTGAAGGGTGTGGGCTGTGAGATGAAGGAGAAGGAACATTCCTGGAGTGAGTTAGATGAAGTGGTAGAAGGTGTATCTAGAAATGAAAGATTGGTGATTGAGGCAGACTTTAATGGGCATGTAGGTGAAGGGAATAGAGTCGATGAGGAGGTAATGGGTAGGTATGGCCTTAAGGAGAGGAATGTGGAAGGTCAGATGGCAGTGGTGAACACTTATTTTAAGAAGAAGGAGGAGCACAGGGTGACGTATAAGAGTGGAGGAAGGTGCACACAAGTGGACTATGTTCTATGTAGGAGATGCAACCTGAAGGAGATTAGAGACTGTAAGGTGTTGGCAGGGGACAGTGTAGCTAGACAGCATCGGATGGTGGTCTGTAGGATGGTTTTGGAGATGGAAAAAAAAAGGAGGAAAGTGAGGACTGAAAGAAGAATAAGACGATGGAAACTAAAAGAGCAAGACTGTAGTATGAGATTCAGGGAAGAGGTCAGACAGGGGCTCGGTGGTGGAAGAGGTGCTGGATGATTGGGCAACTACTGCAGAAGTGATAAGGGAGACAGCTAGAAAGGTACTTGGTGTGACATCTGGAAATAAAAAGGAAGACAAATAGACGTGGTGGTGGAATGAGAAAGTGCAGGAGAGCATAAGGAGAAAGAGGTTGGCAAAACAGAATTGGGATCGACAGGGTGATGAGAAAAGTAGGCAGGAGTACAAGGAGATGCGGCAGCAAGTAAAGAGGGATGTGGCGAAAGCCAAGGAAAAGGCATATTTGAGGAGCTGTATGTGAAGTTGGACGCTAAGGAAGGAGAAAAGAATTTATACTGATTGGCCAGGCAAAGGGACTGAGCTGGGAAGAATGTGCTGCAAGTTAGAGTAATAAAGGATGGAGATGGAAATGTGTTGACTTCTGAGGAGAGTGTGTTGAGAAGATGGAGGGAGTATTTTGAACAGCTGGAAAATAGAGAGAGAGAAGGTTGGATGGTGTGGAGATGGTGAAGCAAGAAGTGGATAGGATTGGTAAGGAGGAAGTGAGAGCAGCGATTAAGAGGGTGAAGATTGGAAAGTCGGTTGGACCAGATGACATACCGGTAGAAGCATGGAGATGTTTAGGAGAAATGGCAGTTGAGTTTTAACCAGGTTGGAAGGTGATGGAGAAGGAGTGTGCTGGTACCGAGCTGAGAGAAGAGGTGACCAACTGTGAGCAACAGTTTGGTTTCATGCCGAGGAAGAGCACCACAGATGCATTATTTGCTTTGAAAATGTTGAAGGAGAAGTATAGAGAAGGTAAAAGGGAAAGTTTATAGGACTGTGGTGAGACCTGCAATGTTGTATGGTTTAGAGACAGTAGCATTGACTACAAGACAGGAGGTGGAGCTGGAGGTAGCAGAGCTAAAGATTCGTTGGGAGTGACAAGGATGGACAGGATTAGAAATTAGTTTATTAGAGGGACAGTGCATGTAGGATGTTTTGGAGACAAGGTGAGAGAGGTGTTCTACTTATTTCAGCATACTTTAACAAATCTTCATTCCTTCCATACTTCATTTATTCACTCCCTCGATATGTGGAATTATCACAATTTTCTCCTTTTAAGAGAAATTCTTGAAGCGAGATTGAGATGGTTTAGACATGTGCAGAGGAGGGAGATGGGTTATATCGGTAGGAGAATGTTGAGGATGAAGCCACCAGGAGGGAGGAAAAGAGGAAGGCCAAGGAGGACGTTTATGGATGTGGTAAGGTAAGACATGCAGGTAGTTGGTTTGAAAGAGTCAGATGTAGAGGACTGCGGGTTCTGGAGATGGACGATCCGCTGTGGCAACCCCTAATGGGAAGCCGAAAGAAGAAGAAGAAGTAGAATGGAATCTGTCACACAGGCATGCCTTACTTTTTAGATACATGAGCTCTAGTTTAAACTAGAACTAGAACTAGAACTAGAACTGAACACCATATGAATCTTTTACCTAAAGAGATGCTTTTAAGGTAAGGAGAAACCTGTGCAAATTAAAATTATTCGGCTATACTGTTTGAGCATACAACTGTATACTGTGATTAGTCTGTGCTAAAAAGCAATAAAACACTATGTTAACAAATATTTAAAAAATCTATGCTAACAAGTACTATAAAACTGCAAATTTATGTCAAAAGGTAATGAATTAGTTATATACATCATGCAGACTTTTTTGGATACTCAGGCAACGGATTTTTTTGCCAACCTATTTACAACTCCTGTTGGAGCATTCAGTGTTTATTTGATATTGTAATAAGGGAATACCCAGAATGCCCAAGTGTTCCTCTTCAGGTTTGTTTTCTTTGGGCTTGGTAAAGGTGTCATCTGTGTATTCCACGTACCGGACCTTCTTGTATTTCCCTCCAATGCGATCATTACGATTATTAAAGAATATGCCAGCCATACTGTGAAAAGTGTAGACAATATTGTCTGAGCTTGAAGGATTTGTATCAATCTTCTGTTTGCGAGGGGAAAAGATATTAATATTAGGCAACTTTACCTGTCATCTTGTAGCTTAATGCCAGTGTATTGGTTGATCTGTGTTGGTCCATAGTCCCAGATAACTTCCTCAGCAGCAATGTAGTACTGTCTGACTTCACCAAATGGCCTGGGCTTATGCACAGCCGGAAAACATTTTTTGATCTCAAAAATTGCCTGCATACCCGCTAAAAGCCAACAAAAAGTTGCATCAAACAATGTGCCAACATGTCGTTAGCTAAGAAGTGTTATTCTAGTAGTAGAAAGAATTATAATATGTCAATCATCATGTCAGTCTTGCTTAGTCGATCAGTAATAATGCATTGGGTGCTTGTTCCTGCACCAAAAAGTGCTTTCCTATCTTACCCTCCAGATGATCATTAACCTGGCAGCTCAATAGCCACTGTCCAGGGTTGTCTGCCTCCATTTCTACACTGACAAATGTAGCTGGGAAGAGGCTAACAGTGTCCATGCGATGCTGCCTGTCCTTTATGATCTGACCATGGAAGAATGCAGAGTGGATGTCCACCTCATTGCCAATCCCAAATAGGTGCCATTGAATTTTATTGCCCATGCACATGCTCAGGTCTGGCAAGTTGCCAAAAACAAAACCATTAATAGCTGAAAAAAAGTGGATTGTAGGTTATTAATTGAAATCATTAAATCTTGTTATTTCAGATAAAAATGATTCATTAAGGGCAACTTTTTTTTAGAAAGTTTTGCTCACCATGCATTTTATTGCTCTCCTGAAAGTCCTCATCATCCTTATTGACTTTGGTTGGTGTTTTGCAGAACTTCTTGATGTTATCATCCAGGTACCAGCTGAGGTTTTCGTCAACAACACTAAACATGAGTGTGTAGAGGTAATCATCTTTTTTATCACCATGTATGTCCAGAGTCCCTGAGGCAATACACATCATGTAATGCACGCATAAACAATTTGTATACCATTAACTTACAGACCCATGAGAAATCACATAAATTAATAATTATATGTTATATAGGTATATATACATATGTATGTGTCTATATATATATATATATTTATTTTGATTTATTTTTTCTTCTTCTTATATCTTCTTCATATATATATATATATATATATATATATATATATAAATATATCGCCACAGCGGATCAACTGTCTCCATACCCCCTGTCCTCTACATCTGCCTCTTTCAAACCAACTACCTGCATGTCTTCCCTCACCACATCCACAAACCTCCTCTTTGTCCTTTCTCTTTTCCTCCTACTTTTACATTGTAATACTGTAACATTGTAATACATCTCCCCCCCCCCCCCCCCCCCATCATACAAATCTTGAAGGTGTTCTTGACTCAGTGTTTTGCCTAAACGATGTGTTGACATGACTTATTGTCACTACATATAGCAACTTAAATGTTCTCCCTAATTCATTTTTGCCCAGTTTCTAATGACCAGATGACTTTCTCCTGTCTATTGACAGCTACTAAACAGTCCCTATGAAAGGGAAAGCACAGTAAAGCATCCCTCCCAACAATATCAAGTTCATAAGGTGAATGCTAGCATCAGTTAAAGTTAACTTGTCTAAAATTAGCTTGGAGTGTAATGCACACTGATTCTGTTACTGTTCTTTTACTGTTCTCTTTCACATTGTTCATTTTAGCAGGTTCTAAGTGCATAATTTGATATCCTAGGCTTTTTGTGACCTGAAATGAAATGAAAGCAACATTTTATCAGGTTTCTTTTTAAAAATTCAATAGTAGTTTTTACTGCAATATATTGTTAATACTGTGTAGTCTTGGAAATGTTTTCAGATAAAAAATACAATGCAATATTACTTTAGTCAACTACTTCAGAGTGCTTTAAATCTAAAAAAAAATAATAATGGTATAATGAAATGTTTTTTTATAGTGTACACACAAGTCAACAAACCTTTTTTACAGATAATAAGGGGCCCAATAAGTCCTGAGGCAGAGTCTTTGGGGGCATTGACATGAGAGTGGTACACTCGGGTCAGGCAGTTCATGTCATCTTTGCCAGGAGCGTGAGAGGAAGACAGTCTCCATAAATAGTTATACATCTGCCCAGGAGCCACAGCATCATCAAGGATCTCGTCTTTACTTGTCATGTCGGGGTACCATGCCCCTGAAAAGAAATCACACACTGGTTTTAATGGGTTTTAATATTTAATATACATTGGATGTATGCCATATCTATTGTCCATACCTTCATGGGATTTATTGTAATGAATCCCATGGGGATGAATGGAGTATATGCGAGAGGCCATGTTCTTTAAATGCACAACCACCATGTCATCCTCTTCAGCACTGATAATAGGCCCAACAAAGCCCAACCATTTGGGCTTCTCTATCTCCTGCTTGAAGGAAAGGTCAGTGTACTGGAGGTACACAGCTTTCTTATACACATGGCCAATCCTAAGGTCACCATTTTCCAAAAATGTTCTAGCATGTCTGTAATATAGTAAAGGTTTAGATATTAAAAGAGGAGTCTACCTACATTACTAGTCTAGTCTACATTATTCAGGTATATATATATATATATATATCAGTACACGGTACACAATACATGATATATATATATATATATATATATAAAATATATATAAAATATAATATATTATACATTATATATATTATAATGACATTTTGTGTACCGGTATATAAATATTTTCTTTACGTGTGAAACAAAATTGCAAACAAGATTAAAAGTTAAAATCTGAGTTCCCTCAGTAATGTATTCAATAGTATTCAGTGGTATTCAACGTATTCAATGGTGGACCACAAGTTTGTTTTGTCTCTGCCTCGCATTTTCAATGCATTTTCTAGGTAGCACAGCATCACACCGAAAATAACAATTGTTTTGCGCTTGCATGAAAACGCTAAAGAATCCATACCGATAGTGTTAGCTGCTAACCTAACATGTAGCAGGTAGAGTCAGGCTAGCGCTATGGATTCTTTAGCGTTTCATGTCCAGCTTCAGGAATTTATCTTCTTCTTCTTCTTCTTCTTTTTCTTCTTCTTCTTCTTCTTCTTCTTCTTCTCCTTCTTCTTCTTTTTCTTTCGGCTTCTCCCAGTAGAGGTCACCACAGCGGATCATCTCTCTCCATACCCCGCTGTCCTCTGCATCTGCCTCTTTCAAACCAACTACCTGCATGTCTTCCCTCACCACATCCACAAACCTCCTCCTTTGCCTTCCTCTTTTCTTCCTTCCTGGTGGCTCCAAATAAAATATTTTATATATAATATATTTTATATACTGTGTGTGTGTATATATATATATATATATACACACACAGTAATTCTGCAACACTGAAACTGAAAATGCCCACTTTTTAGCTTGTTTATAATTTTTAAATCTTTTTTTTTTTTTTCACATGTCTGATCTTCATACAGTTGTATTTGTGTTTTCTTCCAGTGTTGCATAAATGTAAAATTCCCATCTGTGCGAATTGTGCAATGTGGAGAAATCAGCTCACGTCTGCTTACTGTGTTCTAACAAAATCAATATAACTGCTGATAACATTGGTGACAGTGATGTGTAAATGGTTACATATAAATATAATAGGAAATGAGGCCAAAAAGAATATTAAAGTTACAACTATAAAAAGCAAATTGTAATAAAATTAAAACCCAGAAAGCAAATGCTTAGTATTTAGAATTTTCTCAAATAATATCTGTTCACTATTTAATTATAAGCAAATGGAAAACAAAAGGAAACATGGATTATACGATTTCGTACAAACATATGTACATGCCAGCTCGAAGTAATTCTGCCATTAAAGTAAAAGCCCCCATTGCTAGGAAATTCTGAAATTCATGCATAATCTATCCAATTAATTTCAAAAAGGTTAGTGCTAATAATATATTATACAATACTGCAAGAAAAAGATTATGCAAAACAAGCATTTCCGAATAGTGGGTTTTTTATTATTTACTGTAAGGTTACCTCAAGTGAAACCAAATAGAACTGCTCAAAGTCTAGAATGTATGTTAAAGTCATGTCTTGAACAAATTTCCCTGGCCACAGTAACAGTCACACATTTGCTTATTTAGTCATGTGATATTCAAATTGTATTTCTAAACTGAATCTAAGTCTAAATAGGGCTATTTGTGAAATGGATTTAAAAAAAATACGGTGTTTTATGTTGACAGAACAGCACACTAAATCACAATTCCCTCAAATCACAGGAGAATAATTCACAACTGAAATCTGTAATGAAAAAGCTACTGTAGCTGCAATACTGAGTAAAGTTATACAATCCCAGTATTATCCCAGAACACTGCATGTTAATGCATAACTATTGCATAAATCAAAAATGTATTTTTTATGTAAAGCAACACAAGCATAAAATAAAAATACATTTTCATATATCATACATAATGTTAATTTTTTGTAGTTAATAAGTTGTAATTGTCTTAAAATGTAAGAACACAGAACAAATACATTTAACAGAATGTACAATAAAACTGTGAATCAGAATTTATAAAGCACAACTGAAATAAATTGTCTTCTCGGAAAAACTAAATCATCTTACATATAGTATCTCAACAATAATTCATAAAGGGTACAAAAAATATACATTTTGCTATTACTGTATACAGACAGAATTATGTAACTTACAGTTCTCACAAAGTAGAAATGTTTTTTTGTAGTTTTACGCATCAGTTGCAGGGTTGATTAAATGATAGTGGTTCTCTATTGCGGTTGAGTGTGTTAGAACAGTATAACACTGCTAAGAGCTATCTCTGGTCAAACAAGAACAGATTTGTCATGCTACACTGACCCACTTTCCAGATATCAGATATATACTGGATAATCTGTCAGATATTTTAAGAAGCTGGTTCTTGGGGATATATGGGATATATTAAGTTTTCAAGCACTCAGACTATATTGCTGCTTATAGCAACAAGGCCTGCAGATGGCGCTGACCAATCCACTGATAAACTGCACAAAGCAAACGAGAAACTCGATTAGGCTGAGGCCTAGCAGGATGGCCAGCAATGTCACATTCCACTCAACAATGTTAGCAGGTTTTTCACACCGAGACCAGGATTCAGGATGCAACAGGTATCTGAGAGGAACAAAGATATAGGAAAATGTTTAGCCACAGTACTGAATCCAACATCATGTTTAAATAAGAAGGATCTGTAGTGTGTTCATACGTTGCATCATCCTGGAAAGGATTTGTCCAATAGTCAATTTTTACTTGGCAATATGGCCCTCGTAGCATGGCACTTGCTGATATAACAAAGCAATAACCAGAGCCAGCCAGTCCAATGAGAGACACTAGCACTGAGCCACACATCTGGACAAACAAAATGCACAATGGAACAAGAAAAAAGAGAAACAAAATAAGCACATAAAGCCACTACTATCATTGTTTCTATCTGGTTAGAACAGCCTGGAGTATGGTCCACACACTATAAAGAACTTTGGGGTCAGAGTTATAGAATGTTAGCAATGTGTATCCTCGAAGTGAGTTGAACTGACTCCAAACGACAATGTCAATAAAGAAACATTACAGTGAGTGTGCCAGAAATGTGTTTGAAGTAGCTGTATCTGGATTCCAGTAAATAGCAATCAGGTATTTAGCTCATCTTGCCTATAATAAATTCAATTCAAATCAATTTAATTCATTTTTATTTGTATAGTGCTTTTAACAATGAACATTGTCTCAACGCAGCTTTACACAGATAAGAATTCACACCTCAACTTGTGTAAGGAGCCATTGTAACAGACACTGTGGAATATACGTAGCTAAATTTTAAAGACAATTGTGATTTTCTTACAAATGTCACAAATGTTTTACAAATTCAGTGAAAAATATGACATTTTTTCACTTTTCATTGTAGCTAAATTTTAAATGACAGTATTTCTCTTCTTTTCTCTCCTCGAAAAAGAAACACAATTCAGGTCGGGTAAGTCATTTCACCATGTGAACTGATTGATTTAATAGGCAATGAAGTTGGTAGTGGATAGAGTAGTACTCACAGCACAGCTCTCTGATCCACAGGAGTCAGCACACCTCCCCATGCTCAAAAATGTGAAAGCAGCTATGAATATCTGCAATCAAGTAAATCAATAAATAATGACAAGTCTGTTGTGTTTGTTAAAAAACTCTGTCAGACAGGATGCTGAAGCTTCTTTGGGCCGAAAGAGTAGGTTAGACAAGACCCCCATTGTTCAACATCTATTTTTAGCTTTCTGACACCATCTGTATTTAAACTTTGAATTTGCTAAGCTTTTTTAAATGAATTTTTTTAAAGGATTTTGACAAAATACCAAAAAAAAGTTCTGCACCTCTCATTAATTTAAACAAATATTTATATTTTTTACAAACTCAAAACTAATAAACACTCAGAATTTTAAAGGAGGTACACATACACTAAAAAAGTAAGTTTTTTGTATGTATGGTTGCACATAGAATATGATTAGGTTGCCCAGAAGTATCAATAAAAATAAAAAAAAACATCTAGAATAACATATTTAAACTTAAAAAAAAACACCTATAATCTGCTCCAGTTGTCGCCCAGGTTAAAATTTATTTCCAAAAGAAAGAAAAAGAGCAACTTGAACATACATTATCCATATGTTTGATATAACCTACATATTAACAAATATAAAATGAATGGGAATAATACTCACTGCGATCCCGCCACCTCCTATTCCCATGAAGGACCACACGTACCAGCTCAGCTTGTTTGTTTTGAGATACTCCACTGCTCCATCAGGGAAAAAGAGCAGCACATTGGCCACAATGCAGCAAATGGCAAGTGGGATTAGGGCAAACCCTAAAGATTTGGCAAAACCCAAAGAGCACATCGTTTTAAAAAGGGGGTAGCCAGTAAATTCCAAGCTCAAGTTGCAACTTTAATCCAAGAAGGAAACTGAGGGAGGCAGAAGAGAAGTATGAGCTTTTTAAGAGTGTGAGCTGTTTTCCATTTCTACTCACACACTCATCCGGTGGCTGAGCACTAGTACAAAGGATATGATGCAATGTCTTCCATTTTGGGTAGCAAGTGCAACGAATGGGGATACAGTGACCAGGACCTATTTACATTCTCATCATAGAAGGAAACAGTCAGACTGATAGTATATCCAAGTCCCCACGCCCTTGTTCTTTAATTCACGCAGCTGCAGCCTCTCACAGATATGAAAGAAATCTTCACAGCGATTTACATACTGTTTGAAGTAAATACCACTATAACACAACACACAGTATGTCAACCTAATTAGATATGTGTTGTAATAAAGCATAAATGTTCCACATAGTTCTTTGACATGTCACTTGTGAAATGAGTTGTGTAACAGAGGGGTTCTGTTTAGAAATATTATAAATGTACACTTCTTGGTTTGCGCACTCTTTAAAAAGGTTCTATCTAAAATTCTTTATAACGCTCCTCTAAAGGAACCCATAATAGTTCTGTGAAGAAACCTACTATTGTGTGGAACTCATGTACCATCCACTAAAGAACCTTTTCTTCTTAAAAAAAATGTAAATAAAAAACTAATTTCATAGAAGTTTTGTTAAAACAAACTATGGCAACATGGTTGGATTTTGCTAAATCATGAAAAACCTGATTAATTTGTGCCAAATTTGTACCTGGATTTCTTGAGACAGTTTGTAATGGTGACTATACAGTAGATGGCACCAAATTCTTGTTAGTTATTGGGATACCTGCAGGTTTTTTCCATGATCTCTGTGATCTGGGAATGCGAAAGTGGCATAAAGAACAAAATGTGTGTTGAAAATTAAAAGTAAATACACATCTAGCTATTCATCTATTTGCTAACAGTGGATCTAAAATACACTCTAAAACTCCTTGAACTCCCAGGACCCACTAGTGGGACCAGCTATCATGTCCATTAAGTTAGTTTTACTGTAATATACAGGAAGTTTATATGGAAATAGAACACAATCATGTTTCTGGCTTGGACATGTTTTAAATGAAGAATCTAAACATTATGCCATACAAACTTTCTGCTCTCTAATTACTGTTTTAGCAATTATCAGGTAACTAAATATAAATATTAGTGAAGTAAAATAATCTAGGATTAAATGTAAAAGTGGTTTATGTGCAAAGTAATATCAGGGCAGCATGAATTACCCAAGAACAAAGCTCATCTCTAATTTGCATATGCTTTGTGATTTATTATGTAAGCCGGGTGTGAACTTATAGCTAAAAATAAACCTATATAAGACATGGTTCCAGTTCCTCAATCTAGTGCATGTGTGAAGTCCTGTCAGGAAATGTCAGGATAATGAAGGATATCATTCAGAATAATGAAGAAGCTTTCACATGCCTGGCCATGAAATAACTTTCCGGTGTTATAATTCACTCAAGCAATGGCATTTCCCAGAGTCACAATATGAACAGGGGATAACTGAGTCATACAGGAGACTAGATCCCTCCACACCCCTTTATACACACCAACACGTACTCACAGCCTTCCAACCCTGATTTCCATGCTTGAAAACGGGAAGCAAATTCCAAAGCGCTGATACACACAAGCAATGACAATAGAATAGATTCATTACAAACTGGAAGAAAATGTCATGCATTCAGTAAAAGTGAAGACACTAACTGTTACAGCATTAAAGGCCGGTTAATAAAAATGGATATAGTGGTTCTTTACCTATTATTATTATTACATTTTTATAATTATAACACACACACACACACACACACACACACATATATATATATATATATATATATACACATACATACACACACACACACACACACACACACACACACACACACACACATCTATATATATATAAAATGTCATCAAAACTGTACACACAAAGTACAAAGATTTTTATTTTCCCATTTAAGTACCTCTATTTAAACCAATTTGTCTACATAATCCATCTGCCGTAATAGATGTCTACTGTATTATTATCTTTTTAATCAATGAATGCATTGTTTACAAAAAAAAGTCTAAATGCAAATTTTTGAATAGCACTGAAATTAAAACAAAGGAAATATTTTGTTTAGAAAAAAAATGCTTCATGTGTTCCAGAAATACTTTTACTGGCACAAATTTGCAATCATTGATATTAATAGAAAGAAATAGGCTGTATTTCCCTAGCCACTAGAGTTACTGTAATTCACAACTATATCTAGTGTTGTCTAACAGCAAATTTACTCTAATTTCTTTTCATTCTCATATAACTGTTTTTAATGATCATTTCTGGAAACCATGAGGAAAAACTGTGCTAAGCATGGGTGTTTTCATCATGTGTGTGCTATTTTTTCTCATCTCAATGCTGAACTATGGATTATTCCAAAACCTTGCTTCAGAACAACAAAATAAATCTATTAGCACAAAAATTATTGTAAAGTTGTAGTTGAATGCTTAACCCCATAACTTCATGAAGAACAAGTTGTATACAGTTCTGCATATTGGTTTACTATACCATAATTTCATTGTAGTTGAATTGAATAACTATAATAATGAAATAACATTCTTTTTACTTGAATGCAATAAATAAAAAGTGTAATGTCAGGTTAATTATATGAAATATTAAAATAATTCATGCTTGCAGAGTAATAATAATTTGATTTTATTTTTATTGTATATAACAGTAGCTCTTGAAACTACAGGCTTCATAAGAAATGTAAGTGAAGATAGAAATTATATGTATAGATGCATTCTTGAGTGTGACATCACAGACATTTTGACAAAAAAGTGAAATTATTAGTATTATAATTATTATTATTATAAGATTGAAAAATACAACAATTTTTTTTCTTTGATTGAAGTGAACTATTTATATATATGGTTTCTTGAAATTAAGGTTTTAAAGAAAATGATGACTAAATTGTATGTATTGTATAATATTTTATACATTTTCATACATATTTTTACTTTAATCACTTAAAATACGCATTAAAAAAACTCATAAAATACTCATCTATGAAGGCTTTCAGTATTATCAAGCCTGTTTAAAATAAATCACTAAAGGCAAATGGAAATGTGCTTTGTCTTAAATGCACTTTATTCAATTAATGGAAAAATGTGGGTTTTTCTTAATTTTTTTGTCCACTAACTCTGACATGTATTGTTTTTCACTTTAGTTTTCTTGTTAATATCCCACTGCACATCCATCTGCCCTAGGATCAGATCCAGCCCAGAGTACCCTCTCATCTCTTTCTGTTTTTTCATCATTAGAATCCCACCACCACTTTCCTTTGCTGATAATTTGCCCACGTCCAAATTGGTCCCGCTCATGCCCTTCTACTGGCCACTTCACCACATGGCCCCGCTCTCTGAGCTCATCAGCCACATTCTGGTCCAAGCCTGCCTCCAGATTGAGCTGCCATTCCTTTGCTGAAAAAATAAAATACCAATTTTAACTACTAACAGGTGAATTATACACAAATGCTTATTAAATAAAATATGATACAATAAATATACATTTATATTTACATACATTGAATTTTCAATAAATATACAAGAGGCGAAATTTAAACCTTTTTGAGGTTTTTATTACAGCCCTTATATATATATATATATATATATAGATATATATATAGATAGAAAGATATAGACATGTCTTGAACAAAT
>JAAIIK010000095.1:1420453-1430722 GCA_014706435.1 Silurus glanis
ATATATATATATATATATATATATATATAAAAGATGTGTTTTTTGCTAGTTTTGCACCTTTAATAGGAAAATTCTCAAGGATGTTGAGGGCAATAAGGGCTGCCATCCCTTGACTGTTGGGTGGGACCTCCCAAACTCGCACCGCCTGCAGAAATGATACACGAAAGCAACAATTTAAAATGAGCATGGTTGCTGAATGTCATATGTACAGAGGGCAATAAAGACTAATAAAAAGACTTTAGTACATTAATATTGATACAACAGACCTGTCTTTCTCACTTTAACCTACTTTGTAATCAGTGTAAATCGGTGTGATCTCAGTAGTGACATGGTTCTTCATGTCGTCCAAACTCATTACACCACCGTTTTCTTGCACAACATCAACCACAGCTTGGGCGATCTTGCCCTCATAGAAACCATTTCTCCCATGCAGAACAAGCTCCTACATTATTATATAACACATATAAGAACAGTAAAAAAGACAGTACAGATTTCAGCAAATGGGATTTAAAAAAAAAAAGTATTTTGTAATGTCAGAATGTCAAAAGTCATAATAATACTGACAACCTGTGTTAGTTCACTTAAAAAAAAATCAAACCTGGAAAAATCTGATATATGTTAATAAGGTGACAATCTGTAAAAAAGGATTTGTTAAAAGTTATTTTATATAGGCATTGCCATGTATTGCTAATTTCCTATAATCTGTGTGGAATCTGTAGGAAGGGCCCATAGGCGTATTCTTTATGTCACAATGGTGGACATTGCACATGAATACCTACAACAGCAACTCCTGGTAATGTCTCTGTATCCAATTTCATTTGTAAATGGGTAATAATCGGTAGTTATCAGAAATGCCTGTCACACTTTCAACAATTTAGATATCATCCAACCGAGTTAAAGGATTTTATCCCACCGATACAGGCAGCAAAACATTTCTAAACACTTTTATCTAGCTTTATCCAACATGCAGGAAGATGACCCTTTACATAACATCGTTATGTCGTTATTACAATCTAGGAGTGCCCTGTTAAGCCCTTGATGACGTATATCACATATAAACTGCACCCAAGGAATTCTGCGTACCTGGAAAGTGTGTGCGAGGTTATGATTAGTCATGATCTGTCCATGTTTAGGTGGCTGATTGTTAATGAGTAAATCTGCTCCCAGTTCTCTGCCAGCAGCTTTCAAAGATTTTATACCATCAGCCCAATGGTATGCTGTAATCTCTGCCACTGGGAAACCGTTCTGAGCCAGATCTATAGCTGGTTGCAGCAGGTTAGCCAAAGACAGCTGGCAAAGTCACAAAGCACAGGTTATTTAACCAATACCACACATACATGAAGATGTCTTCTGATACATCATATACAACACACTCTGTCTTGCTCTCTACATGTTTCTGAGCCACTTGTAATGAATCCAACTAAGTGGATATAAAGATGTCACATATGCATAAGCCCTTCATAGCGGACATAATCCTACAAGAAAATGTATAGAGACATATGCCAATATTTGATGATGGGAGGTGGTAGCTTAGTTGTTAAAGCAATAGGCTTTGTATCTGAAGGTAGTACTTTCAAATCCTAGCCTGCTCAGTTGTATGATTGAAATAAAAGTCACTCTGGATAAGGGTGTCTGCCCAAATGCCATAAATGTAAAAATATAAAATGTAAAAATGATGCACCATTTTCCCAATGCACAAGGTGTCTCAAACTGGTTGCTTGAACGTGACAGTGAGTTCAGAGTTCTTCAGAGGCCTTTTTAAAACACCTTGAGGATGTGGAATAACAGGAGCTATGCAGCATGCGTAATGCAATCATGTCATCGTGAATTTCAGAGGAGACATCTTGTAGAATCCATGCCATGAAAAATTGAGGGTGTTTGAGGGCCATAATGCATTTGTGAAGCATTCCTTCTGAAGTGCTCAGTGAGTGTGTATAATAGAATTCAATTTAGATATGTAAGACTTTGATTATTCTCGTAATATATAACAGTCATAGTATTTATTTTTGTATGGTAAACAGAAGTAAGTGCACCAGGAAGGGAAAGGGATAGAAAATATATACAAGACAACAATCATATGTTATTATAATATAATTACATATCAATGTTATGATTAATGATATTACAATGTCAAATTGTGACATGTAACTGCACTTTTTAGGAGACACTACAGATTTTCTGGAGGTCACTTGTTTTACCCTCAGTTACAAAGTTGTCAAATAATTTCCATTTTCTAACTGATACTACAAAAAAATTTATTAGCCACAAAGTCACTTATTATAAGGACTGAGCTTTGATAAATAATTACATAGGTTAATATTAGTAGTCTTAATGGATTACTAGATGCTGTATTATTCATTGCATCTCTACTAAGCCAATTAAAGAAAATAAATCTGAAGTACAAATAAAGGTAATCACTTCAGATGGTTAATCGAAATCAGAAACTATAGAAAACAGAGGAAGTGCATAGAAAAGTAAATGGAACTATAGTCAAGTGAAAAACAACGATTAAAATGGTTGCTCTACATCCATGCAAATAAATGTGACCAAAATTAAAAAATAGGGTGTGGTGCAATTAGCAACAGTCATTACAGCCTGAATTAGGGCACTTAAGATAACATGCCTGCCTTTTCAGCACTGACTAACAGGTGTGTTCTTTCTGAATATCACAATTTGCTACCCTAAGTTTGATTAGTTTAAAATAACCTATTATTATAAGAGGAAATTTGATCAGTGGGGCATAATGCAGAACACTGAAACACTATTGGAGGTCAAATACAGCATGCACAAGTATAATACTTATCTGGAGCTCTTTTAGGTTGTGAATGATATGGATGAAGTACCTTTTTACTTCCAAACAAAGTCACTGTGTCACACCAACATGCTGCAGCTCCAGGCACAGTGACATTAAAGGCATGGAACTTAGATGGTGGGTTACTCTGACTGAATCCACACCTTCTCATCAGATCCAGAGTCAGAGCTTTAGGACTCCTTCCACTAAGGCACAATTAACACAGAGAAATGCTAGTAATCAGCAGTTTTTCACTACAACTATAATATATGATAATATGCTCATTTTGTCAAGTCAAGTCAAGTCAAGTCAAGTCAAGTCAAGTTTATTTGTATAGCGCTTTTCACAACAGACATTGTCTCAAAGCAGCTTTACAGAAATCAACAGTCAAGGTGAATGGTGTGCATTTATCCCTGATGAGCAGCCGTGGTGACAGTGGCAAGGAAAAACTCCCTTATATGTAATGAGGAAGAAACCTTGAGAGGAACCAGGCTCAAAAGGGGAACCCATCCTCATTTGGGTGACATCAAGAGTTTGATCATAAATCTTTCAACAATACAGAACACTGGAGAGTGAGAACTAACATGAGTACTGGAGTATAAGATTATAAGTAATGTTCTTTCTACAGTCTTTGGTATAAAAAAAATTTTTTTGTCAATGTCTCTCCTCACCTCCCATTAAGTCCTCGGACCTGTTTAGTTGCAGCATCATAAAAAAGACAAAAGGCATCTCCTCCAAGGCCTGTGCTTGTCGGCTCTGTTACATTCAGGGCTGCCGCCACAGCTACTGCAGCATCTGCAGCGTTTCCACCCCTTTTCAGAATTTCTGTGGTGAAAATAAAAACATTGCATTTAAGACAATTCCACACATACAAAGAAGCTAGATGTCCCTGTGGGTTCTGTTAATATATCCTCATACAAAGAAGCTTAGAGAAACACTGCAAAATTTCATATAATATACGATTTCTTACCTAGTCCAATGTTGGATGCAAGAGGCTGACTCGAGGCTACACATCCATTCAGGCAGATAACTGGTGAGCGTCGAGATGAGAATTTCAAATCAGCCTGCATTTTCACTACATGGTAAAAAGATGCTTTTAGCCAAATATAAAAATTTTCCAATAAAATAATAATAAAAAAAATTCAAATAAATAATAATAATAATAAAAAAAACTGCTGTCTAAAATGTCAATCCAATATTTCATACTGTATATGCATTCAACTTGGCTGAGATCTAGTGACTGACAAAGAAACAGCAGTCAACAACAAGAGGTGAAGTGAAGAACAGGGATTATCTAAATACAGTGCAACTTGTCAAGGGTTGGGATAATATATTAAGTAAGTAAAAAGCCCTTATATGTTGGAAGGGTGAAAAAAATAGGCAAGTGTTTGACCTAGGTGAAGTTTATGACAGCAAGACGACTGGGTTAAAGTATCACCAAAATGGAAAGTCTTGTGGTGGTGTTGATGGTATGCAGTGGTGTTTAGACCTACCAAAAGAGCTTCTATCTCAAAAGTGATCAAGTTAGTGACAACCTTCCTAAACATGGTTTTAAACCAAGTATACCCCTATACAGTTATGGTATTCCCAAATTTCTGTGGTACAGTATCCATGTATATGGAAATAGACTCATATAGATATATAAAGCTCTAAAGTTTTTGGGTTTGATTCAACAGGCCTGCATGGTAGTGTTCATTTTGTCCGTTTTGCATACTTATGTCAGTTTGAACAGCCCTGCATCAACGTTTCTATGAGCAAAACTCCATACGGTGGCAGAATCGATTTATCGGAATGTGATTTAGACTCCTGTGACAACTTTTTACGCTTTAGACTTCTTTAACAACGACAAATCCGGTGTGTTTTTGAGCAGACTTTAGCGCCCGGCCTGCACCCACTCCAGTTCTCTACTTCACCATTACTAAATGACCACGTTTTACAGGTAGAGAGAGAAAACGCGGTTCATCTGCATGTAAAGCCTAAATGAGATTTGGGAAAGTGTGTTCCAATTTAAGCAAGTGTTGGACCAATCACACTTTTTTGTGGGTCTTCATTTTAAAATCCTTTCTTAAATATATCCATGCATGTTGGTATGTTGAGATTTGTGTCAGATACTGATGTAGGATGAGGCCTGGGGTGCAACAAAAATTCTATTCTATTCTATTCTATTCTATTCTATTCTATTCTATATTTTCTTGACATTAGATGACATTATATATTCTGTTTACAAATGATCATATCTTGATAAATGTGAGAAACATTATAATCAAGTAAATAAAAAAAGTTAATATTAATTTTAAGTGTCACTAAGGAATTAACAGTAGATACTGAATGTAACATGCTTTACAGTGAAATTTCTAAGTAATAAAAAGCTGCAATAACGTTAATGCTAACACATGCTAACTAAACTATTGTATCTAGTTGAAAAATACCCTAACGATATATCAAACTTGCTCAACCGAATAAAAGACAACTAAGAATCATGCCATACTGTGCTGGATCTTAATCTCTCACCATTAAAGTTAGTTTGAGAGTCTCCAGAAGAGTGTAAAACAATCTCAGCACTGGTTGGAAGATCTCTGCTAAAGTCAAGCAAAGTAGTGTGACCAAATCCCTTGCAGAGACATGCTGTGGTTGAACATTAACAGGCAGGTTGTTGTCAGTGCAACAAATGTTGTAAATCTGACATGAATGTGGTGACATCATATTGCAAAGGGGTATATATGGGTAAACGTGCATCTACCCTCAGACCATCGTGGATCAGAAATAGGAAAGGGAAAGTTATTAGGAAAGTTATTGATCCCTTGGACTGTCATTTTTTTTACTGCTTGAAATACACAAACAATAAGATTGAAACATGTGTTCTGGGAATTGTGCAAAGTGTTTAGGCATCACACTCATTCCTTTAGCTATTCTTTGCTTCCTCTGCAATATCCTCCTGCTCTTTCCTGGAGGTAAACCTGCTAAGAACAGTGACGACATTACAGACGAGGTCTGGTACTTCGGAGGAATCATAGGCTCTGGAATATTGGTGAGTGACCCTTTTTCATTTAATATTGTTAACTTGCACTCTATTTTAAGTATTAATGATCTACATCACATATAGAAAACGGAAGTCGCTTAAAGCAAGAATTCTTGAAAAGAAAAGAAAAAAAGATTTACTTGTTACTTTGGAATAAGGATATTTTTTGTGTTGAAAGGAATGTGTGATTTTAAATTTGTAAATTTTTTATAGATGATTTTCCCAGCACTGGTCTTCTTGGGATTGAAAACGAACGACTGCTGTGGTTGCTGTGGCAATGAGAACTGTGGAAAAAGATTTGCGGTAAGGAAAAGCTCTTTTTTGTGTGTGTCTTTTACGATTACTATCGTTGATACATTGATCACACATTAACACCCGCATACATGCATACACCCACACACACCAACACACACACACACACACACACACACACACACACACACACACACACAAACAACCTGCCATCAGATTAACATTTATCTGTTGGTGAAAGGTGTACTTTCTCATTTTACAATGTTGTATTAAAAATGTTCTCCTAAGGCCAAAAAGGCCTGAACATTTCTTCTTTCTTCTTGAATGCTGTATATGCATGATGCCTTTATTAATGTGTTCCATATACAATCATACTCTTTGCATTCCATCAGTCACGAGTTTAATTGATGGCCTGCTTTAATCTCTCTCTAGATGTTTTTCTCCATTATTTTTGCTGGAGTTGGCCTTTTGGGAGCTGGTTATTCTTTCATTGTGTCAGCAGTTGCTATCAATCGTGGGCCTAAATGTTTAACAAACGGCACATATACATACCCATTCACTGAGGGGTAAGTACTAAAGGGAGGTTTTGCTTTCAGTGGATAATGATTTAGAGATCAGAGACCTGAAATTCAGTAAATACAAAAATACAGAAAATCCCATTCATTCATAGTTCAAAAAGAGTTATTTTAATACAATAAATTATGCTATGTGATTTTTGATCAGTCTTTGTTCTCTTTTTAACCTTTCCCGTGTTTTCGATCCTAAGTGACTACCTGTCCGACAAATCAATTTGGAATTGGTGTAAGGAGCCTTTAGATATTGTGCCATGGCATCTAGCACTCTTCTCCATGCTGTTGATCATGGGCCTGGTTCAAATGGCACTATGCGCGTTTCAGGTCATCAATGGCCTGATCGGCACTATATGTGGAGACTGCTGCGGATGTTGCGGGGTATGATGAAATTCTTATACATAAATCTTTCTCTGCAAACCCTCCACCCCATCCCCACACTCTTATGGATGGCACTAACTTAAAGGTTATTTAAACAAAGCTGAAATTTAATACACATGCTAGAGCGTTAAATATTGAACTATTAGATTAGTGCAAGTTTATAATTAACTTTTAATCAAACCAACAAGTACTGTATTAACTCCATTAGTGTGAACTTAACTCAGAAGCCCAAGCAAGGCCAATAAATTAATGTCTGCTGTTTTTCATTTTATTTCATAAAAATCTAATTTCTACTGTTCTTTTCTCTAACAGGGCTCCTAAATTGAATAGGATTCTTCATTACTTCATTACATCTCATGAAGATAATAGTTGGATGGGTTTTATTGCGTTCTATTTCCAGATCTTGTTTTAAATCTTTTTATTTATGCCATTCAGACATTTTTTGTACAGGTTAACAGTGTACACTATGCCTCTTTTGCTTGATGGCACTGCTTATGAAGGCATAAGAGAAATGTTATATTTATATGAAATGTTTCAAAATTATCACTCACATTTGAACACAAGGTGTGCTGCTTTTTTGTTTTTGCAAAATAGTAGTACACACACAAGTAGACACACTACAAGTCTAACTGTATGAATGAATATTACAAAAAGTGAAAGTTTATATATTTAATATACTCACAAAATGGTATCAAATATATTCTGAAATAATAAAATGATCAAAATGAAACACGGCTGTCCCAGTCTTCATTTTCAGGAAAAGAAAAACAGGAAACAGTCATGGAAAAAAAATTGAATGATGGTCCAGGATGTAACCTCAGATTCCTCAGAGGATCCGCTAAAGCTTACACTGAAAACAACATCTGGTCAATTTTTAGAACACAGTTATTGTCACTGTTTGGCCCTCATGCAAAAGCCTTAACATTTAGTTGTATAAATGAGAAAAATCTACGTCTAAATCGATAAGGGGCAAATAATTAAGACCACATTATTTATTTATTTATATTTATATATTTTCTTTTGGCTGGCAGGTGGCTTTTATAGTGATTGCCCTATAGAACGGTTCTTATTTAGGTTGCATATTAACACTCAACAGATATAAAAGATGTAATATAAAGTGCAAAATGAGAACTGGTTTGTATTTTGTTTCTGAAAAGAAGAGATTTGTTAGTCAAGAAATGCAGCTACCTCTATAAAAGTGTGTCTTCACCATGCCAAGGAAAAGGGACATGAGCCATAACTTCAGAGAAGCAACTGTTACTGTTCATTAGTTTGAAAACGGTTATCAGGCCATTTCCAACAATAAAATCAGAAATACAAGATTCTTCAAAGAATATGATTGCTCAAAAAATAAAGACTACCCACAAGAGAGATCACAATATCTAGGACTGGGTGTCCAAGCAAGTGTTTATGTTCATGGCAGCACAAAACTGTATGAACAAGACTGAATAAGTACAGTTTTGTCATGGAGCTGGAAAGGATGGGCTATTTCTCTAAAAAAAAAAAAAAAAAAAAAAAAAGAACTGAATGTCAGTAAAACTTTGAACAATTGCATCTGAACAACCACAATGTTCTGGAACTGATGGAATCAAGCCGGAGATGCTTGGTGTATTGTTATATTTTTATTTTTAATGTTTGCAAAAAAAATTTTGTGCATGTAGTAATCAGTATGACAAAAATAATAATTTAAAAGGCTCTTTTTTGCATGCATTTATATTAGGTTGTGCTTGTAATAATTTCAGATCAAATAAAACTTTTTTTTTTTTACTTTTTGTAAAAATTAACACAGACAAAAAAAAAAAAAGATACACATATATATATATATATATATATATATATATATATATATATATATATATGGTTTTTGTAGTTTTAAGCAATTTTCATAGGAAGAAAATTAATTAAATATATTTAATGAACTATATTAATACTTAATATATTAAGTACATTTTTTTTATATTTCTTATCATTATGTAGTCATATCATATACTGTATCTTTAGTCTTTTAATTTCATGACTTACAACTGCAGGAAAATACTACACATCGTTACTGTAAAACTTAGATGTTTATCCTTTTTTTATAATGCTATTCATATCACGAAAGACTTTGTGTTTCCTGGGTTAGGCAGGCTCTAAGCAAACATTTACAGATTATTGTACGTCACTGTACAGTCAATGTACTGCTGTTGTACCAGTCAATTTATTGGTGCAATGATCTTTCTCTTTATGACAGAAAGAGCTCAGATAACACAGCACCTAAGAGACAATCTGTTAGAAAACACAGCAAAAAAGTAATTGCTTTTTATATAGGAATTCACTTTCATATACTGTAGGAGCAATCCTTTCTCGATTGTGGAGATGTTTGTGTAATAGCCTACAATAAAGATGGTGACAGAGAATGCAATAAATAAAATTTTGTTTAAATTCACATATTTTTATTTTTTACAAATAATAATACAAAAATGTGATTTGTCTTATTTATAGGCTGTAAAAAACTCAAATTATTGAATTCACTTTGGGAATTTGAAAGCCACAATTGAACACACAGAATAAGTATGACCTCTAGTGGACAGCAAAAGAAAGAAATTAGTGTCTGGACCACGCATTAAAAAGGGTGAGGATATTGTCAAACTATGAGGTTCAGGCTAATCAATATGCCTAATGATGCCAGACCACCTCCATGCATAGTGCACCAAGTGGGTGGAATTCATAAATGAGCATGCGCCAACATCTCCAAAATTTCTTGAACTAACTGGAACGTGAATATTTTTAATGAAACACTTTCTTTGAAAATGTATAGACATTAAGATTTCCCTTCTTCTGGCTGTTGAATAAGAGAGAGAGAGAGAGAGAGAGAGAGAGAGAGAGAGAGAGAGCGCGAGAGAGCGAGAGAGAGCGAGAGGGAGAGAGAGAATCCTTATCTCATAATGTTAGACATTTTAAAAAAGCACTGAAATCTGCTAAACAATTCACACAAAATCTGTGGTACACATTTTTATTTAAATTTTTTTGGTTGCTCAGCAAGTTACACTTCAGTTTCAGAAATTTCTTTGTGAAGTTATAGTCTTACAATCACCTCCATACATCCCACAAATACAGTAAGCGGTCATTTTGTTTCAGTGTGTATGTGTGTTTCCCAAACCTTCCTCCAACATCCCTGGAATCTAAAGAACATGACCTTTCCTGTGTTATTGTGGCTAGGTAGAGAGAGTGTGTGTGTGTGTGTGTGTGTGTGTGTGTGTGTGTGTGTGTGTGTG
>JAAIIK010000095.1:1491452-1545506 GCA_014706435.1 Silurus glanis
TATATATATATATATATATATATATATATATACACACGAAACAAATTAAAAAAGTTACTACCTAATTAATGTGTACCGGCTGAACATCCACCTTTTAGAACCCAAGCAAAGAAAAGATGTTGATCAGGTGATCAGGAATGTCTCTGTTCTCAGTCATGATTACATCACTCACTTCCTCTGTGTCATCCATGTTAGCTATACTTCTTTTTGCTTTCTGGCCCTCATTGCTGGTGCAATGACCAGAAATAGGTTGATGGGCTGAAATCGGCACACAGTGAAAAGAAAATTATCAAATTAATAGATTTAAACTAAAGTAACGAGCCTGTTTTGAATATGTAAGAAGTAGAAAGTACAGATATTCGTGCAAAAATGTAATGAGTAAAAGTCAAAAAGTCAGAGAAATAAATAGTGAAGAAAAGTACTGATACCAGAAAAATCTACTTAAGTACTGTAACTAAGTATTTGTACTTAGTTACTTCCCACCTCTGCTGAAATGACACATCTTTTTTCTACTGTCTGCTGTGCTGGTAGGGTCGTGTCGCAGCTCTTAGCTGAGCTTGATGGTCTGCATTCATCTAGTGATGTCTTTGTGATTGGAGCAACCAACCGGCCAGATTTACTTGACCAGTCGCTGCTCAGGCCCGGCAGGTAAACACTAATCCAGAATCTCCTTTATCAGGTCTTTACACAAGTTTTCATATTTCTGATTTGTGTTCCTGGTCACATATTAAGCCTGTGCTTTATTTTTCATTCTTTTTATCCCTTTGTAGATTTGATAAATTAGTGTATGTCGGCATTAATGAAGACAGAGAATCACAGTTGCAAGTGTTGAAGGCCATATTAAGAAAGTGAGTCACAAATTTAAAAAAAAAAAAAAAGCTATTTCTGGATTTTAAAAAAAATGTTCAGCCTGATTTTGCACTATAAGTGGTCTACATAAATTCAATTCAATTCAATTAATTTTTATTTGTATAGCGCTTTTAACAATGAACATTGTCTCAAAGCAGCTTTACACAGAAAATGTGGTGATTAAAAGTGAATATGTTCTTTATAAGTAAGTTCGTCCCTGATGACTTATGAATCTCGGGGAGTTTTTCCTTGCCTGTGGCAAAATAGCATAAGGAAGAAACCTTGAGAGGAACCAGACGCAAGAGGGAACTCATCCTCATCTGGGTTGCACCGAATGTCCATTTATAGCAAATATACGATGTTGCCGGGGTACAGTGATGATGATGAGAAGCGAAAAGAAGTCCTGAGTCAATGTAGCAGACTGTTGACATTAGCTACAGTCCAATCCATCCTCAAAGCGCCCGTTCTTACTCTGGAATTTCATGGAACCACCCAAGGCGTTGATGAGCTGTCCCAAGCTGCACAGAGTGCCCTCCAATCGAAGAGAACACTATCCAGAGGCCTGGACGAAGTGGGAAGATCCACGAAGGAGGAGCAGTAACAGTGGTCACTGGAACCTCAGGAGCATGTTTAACTCGACAGAGAGAGAGAGAGAGAGAGAGAGAGAGAGAGAGAAGAGGGGTGACAGGAGGAGAAGGATATGGATTATTATGTGTCTTTATTGTTGTATGAAAGTTAATGTCACTGTGCAGTTTGGACTCCGGCAAGACTCGCTATGGCAGCATAGCTAAAAGGGAGAACCAGAAGGTAACACCGACATGAGGGATCTCTGGGATAAGAGACGACCCACCACACCACCGTCAACA
This sequence comes from Silurus glanis, assembly GCA_014706435.1. Lineage (NCBI taxonomy): Eukaryota > Metazoa > Chordata > Actinopteri > Siluriformes > Siluridae > Silurus > Silurus glanis. Next base: position 1,493,168 of record JAAIIK010000095.1, read on the forward strand.
AACCTGAGTGAACGTGTGAAATTGAGGGGACGACAGCATACAAATATCCCAGTTCACCAAACACTCTATATCCATATTCCCTCCAGATCTGCGCCTTTACCTAAGAAAAAAATTAATCTACTGATAAAAGGCTTGACTAAATAAATACGTTTTCAACCTCGACTTGAACACTGATTGGAAGGCTGTTCCATAACTGTGGGGCTTTATAGGAGAAAGATCTGCCCCCTGCTTTAGTTTTCATTATTTGAGGTACCAACAAATAGCCTGCACCTTTTGATCTAAGTAGGCGCGGAGGATCATACTGGTACGTCAGTAGTAGTATTTTATAATCAATGCAAGATTTGATTGGGAGCCAGTGTAGACTGATTAAAACAGGGGTGATGTGGTCATATTTTCTTGATCTAGCTAGGACTCTTGCTGCTGCATTCTGAACTAACTAAACTTTCTTTCGGCTTCTCCTATTTGGGGTCGCCACAGCGGATCATCCGTATTCATGATCCACATGTTTGATTTGGCACATGTTTTTACGCTGGATGCCCTTCCTAACACAACCCTCCCCATTTATCCGGGCTTGGGACCGGCAGTTTTGAGATCTCAGGGAGCGTGACGGATTGTAGCGTGTTAAAAGACTGGAGAGATACATGGGAGCCAAACCATTTAGTGCTTTATAAGTAAGAAGTAGTAGTTTGAAGTCTATTCGAAACTTAACAGGAAGCCAGTGCAGGGACGATAAGATTGGGGTTATATGGTCATATTTTCTTGACCTTGTAAGAACTCTTGCTGCCGCATTCTGAACTAACTGAAGCTTGTTTATTAATGATGCAGGACATCCACCTATTAATGCATTACAGTAGTCTATTCTGGAGGTCATGAACGCATGGACGAGCTTCTCTGCATCAGATATAGATAACATGTTTCTTAACTTAGAAATATTTCTAAGGTGAAAGAAGGCTGTTTTTGTAACTTGATTGATATGCTTTTTAAAAGATAAGTTGCTGTCTAAAATAACTCCCAGGTCTTTTACTGTTGAACTAGTGGTTACAGAACATCTGTCTAAATGCAGGTTAAGATGCTGGAGCTTCTGTATACCGGTTTTTGGGCCGATGAGCAAAATCTCCGTCTTATCAGAATTTAGTAGTAGAAAGTTATGGGTCATCCAATCTCTTATTTCTTTAACACACTCAGTTATGCGAGCTAATTGAGCTGTATCGCCTGGTTTTGTTGAGATATATAGCTGGGTATCATCAGCATAACAATGGAAGCTAATTCCATGCCTTCTAATAATATTTCCTAACGGAAGCATGTATATTGTGAAGAGCAGGGGTCCTAGAACTGAACCTTGTGGCACGCCATAATTAACTAGCATTAGCCTGGATAACTCTCCAAAATGTCTACAAAATGGTAACGATCGGACAGGTAGGATTTAAACCAGCTTAATGCCTGTCCCTGAATGCCGATGTAATTCTGTAAGCGATCTAGGAGGAGATCATGATCTATAGTGTCGAATGCAGCTCTAAGATCTAGTAAAACCAACAGCGAGATGAAGCCTTGGTCTGAAGCTAAAAACAGGTCATTAGTGATTTTAACTAGGGCAGTTTCTGTGCTATGATGGGGCCTAAAACCTGACTGAAACTCTTCAAAGATATTGTTCTCTTGTAAGTGGGAACATAACTGGGCAGCGACAATCTTTTCTAAAATCTTAGACCTAAATGGGAGATTTGAAATTGGTCTGTAATTCGATAACGTGTTTGGATCCAGATTAGGTTTTTTAATGAGAGGCTTAATAACTGCTAACTTGAGGGATTTAGGGACGTGACCTAACGATAGTGAGGAGTTAATAATATTGAGAAGAGGCTCACCAGCTGTATGTAACACTTCCTTCAATAGATGAGTTGGAATGGGATCTAACTGACATGTTGTTGATTTAGCTTTGGTAATAACATTATACAGCCATCATATTTATAATTTTAGCAATATTTCTAAGGTGAAAGAAGGCGATCCTGGTAATATTTTTCACGTGAGCCTCAAAGGAAAGACTAGGGTCTATAATAACACCAGGGTCTTTGACAGTTGTACACGCTGAAACAGAAACACCATCCAGAGATGCTACGTAATCGGAAAGGTTGCTTCTACCTGCATGTGGTCCTAGTAAAAGTACTTCCGTCTTATCTGAGTTGAGTTAAAGTTATTAAGCATCCACTGTCTAATGTCCTTTACACACTCCTCAACATTGTTAAGCTGATCTCTCTCATCTGGCTTTGCTGAAATATACAGCTGTGTATCATCAGCATAGCAGTGGAAGCGAATTCCATGTTTATGTATAATTTCCCCCAGAGGCAGCATATATAAAGAGAAAAGCAGTGGGCCTAAGACAGATCCTTGCGGAACACCAAACTTTACCTCAGAGAGTGTGGAGAACTCACCATTTACATCAACAAACTGATAGCGATCAGTCAAATAAGACCTGAGCCAAGAGAGAGCTGTTCCCTTTATTCCAACAACGTTCACAAGTCTAGCAAGCAGTATAGTGTGATCAATGGTGTCAAAAGCTGCACTAAATTCGAGCAAAACAAGTAAAGAGACAAAACCCTGATCAGAGGCCAATAGCAGGTAATTTACCACCTTAACTAGCGCCGTCTCTGTGCTATGATGAGGCCTAAATCCTGACTGATACATTTAAAAAATGTTATTCATAAGTAGATGTGAGCATAACTGCTGTGCTACAACCTTTTCTACAATTTTGGATATAAAGGGGAGATTTGATATTGGCCTGTAGTTGGACAGCTGACATGGGTCAAGTTCAGGTTTCTTAATTAGGGGGTTGATAACTGCCAGTTTGAAGGATTTAGGTACATAACCAGTGCTAATGGAAGAGTTTATTTTTTTTAAAACAGGTTCAATTACCTCTGGAATTATCTGTTTGAGGAAACTTGTAGGCAAGGGATCGAGAATGCAGGTTGATGATTTTGATAAGGAAATTAATGAAATTAAGTCAATCTCATGAATAGGAAAGCTTTGTAATTGATTGTCTGTTATAATTACCGTAATTTCCGGACTATAAAGTGCACCCTTATATAAGCCGCACCCACTGAATTTGACAAATATTTTTATTTTTAACATAAATAAGCTGCTCCTGTCTATAAGCCGCAGGTGTCTACACTAATGTACTTTACACAGGCTTTAACGAAAGACACGTTACACACGGTGTAACGGGTGAAATATGTTGCGCTTCTATTAGGAGCATAGCGGTATTTTGGGAAAAGACCGGCACTGCATACTTCCGGTATTACTGCGTGTGTGGAGACAGAGGATTATGTCCTTTTTATTTTCTGATGCTCACTTCTAAGTTTCTTTGACTAACCCATAACGCTATTGCAAAGAAAAATAAACAAGCACGAGTTTTGGAAACCTGTCTGTGCTTATATGATTTCTGTTCTGGAGTTTTAGTGAGCTATCCCTTCACCCTGACTCAACGCGCTACAACGGCTTATATCTAAACAGTAGCCGACCAAGTAAGTCATTGTTCACTGTCTTCCTCCTTTCTTTCACAACTACAGTGGTACCTTGACCTACGAGTGCATTAATGTACGAGTTTTCCGAGATACGAGCGGTCACTCGGTCGATTTTTTTTGCTTTTTTGCGCGAGCAAAAAATTGAGGTACGAGCTCGAGACGCCGCTGCTAGATGGCGAAGCGAAGCCAGAAAGCGAAGATTGTGACGAAAATTAAGATAAGCAAAGAAGAAAAAGTAAAAATTTGAAAGTTTAGGGATACGTAGTGTACTGGAGTGATAGTAAAAACGAGTTTTCCCTCCGCCTCCGCTTATCGCCTCTACCCCCCCCTCCACACACACAGCTCAAGTCGTCTCATCTCCAAGGAAAATACACTGAATAAAACCTTATTATATTTTTACATACTCTTTCTATTATGTTTTTATACAAGATTTGTTATTTAGAAATGTATTTTCCAATTTAATAACATGAAACATAAAAACAGGGTGTCATTTTGAGGGTTGGAACGGATTAATGCCATTTTAAGTCTTTTCAATATGGAAAATGATTTGATGTGCGAGCAAATTGAGATACGAGCTCGTCCACGGAACGAATTAAACTCGTAGGTCAAGGTACCACTGTATTTCTCTGGGGAGTTTATCACACAGGTGAAGTGCATTTTTTTTTCGTTTCCATTCGGAAATTTCATTGGTCTAATGTTATGGGGTTCAGTTTTTTGGCTTGAAGTTTGTGAAACTGGGAAAAACACAGGAAAAATCCATAAATTAGCCGCTTCGTTGTTTAAGCCGCGGGGTTCAAAACGTGGGAAAAAAGTAGCGGCTTATAGTCCGAAAAATAGGGTACACTGCTGTCTACAGGGTTACTTGTAAAATAATTTGGATTTTAATCGTCTGGATTTCTTGCCTGATGTTTTCAACTTTATTATTTAAAAAGTTTTTTTTTTTTTCTTTTTTTTTTACTTTTAAAAAATTCATTACTACCTAATGATGGTGTGCATGTTAGTGCAGTGCTTTTATTTCCTGTTAATTTTGCTACCGTGCTGAATAAAAATCTAGGATTATGCTTGTTATTTTCTATGAGGGTGGAGAAATATGCTAATCTAGCAGCACTAAGAGATTTTCTATAATTTAGGAGGCTCTCCTTCCATGCTATTTGAAATACTGTTAATTTTGTTTGACGCCATTTACGTTCTAATTTCTGAGTGGTCTGTTTTAAGGTGCACGTATGATCATTATACCACTGTGCTAATTTTTTCTCCCTGATCATTTTGGTCTTAAGGGGAGCTACAACATCTAGAGTATAACGTAACGTTGATTCTAGGTATTAAGTGGCCCAGTCGAGCTCTGCGGGGTCAGACGGAGATCTATTTAATATCGTAATTTCTGGAAGATTATTGATAAAACGCGCTGCTGTAGCTGATGTGAATGTACGCTTAACACGGTAACGTGGTGAGGTACTAATGCAATGACTGAGGCAGATTTTAAAAGAGATGAGATAATGGTCTGAAATAGCGTCAGACTGTGGAATTATGACTAAATTGTATTTATTTTTAATTCAAATGTTAACAACAAATCAAGAGTGTGTCCACCACTATGAGTGGGTCCTATAACATTCTGATTAATTCCAACTAAATCTAGAATGGACACAACTGCTGCTCTTAAGGAGTCTTCCTGATTATCAAAATGAATATTAAAGTCACCAACAATTATTGCTTTGTCTAAAGCAGTAACTAAATTTTTTGATGAAATCTGCAAATTCTATGAGAAAATCAGAGTAGGGCCCTGGGGGTCTATAAATAATAATTAATGGAATTGACTGACTGGACCTGCTTTTGGACACTGAATTATTTATGTTGGTGTAAAGAACTTAAAATGTTTTACATTTGTGTTTAGTCTTTTGTGTGACGCTTAACTTATTATTATAAATAGCTGCACCTCCGCCTCCTCTGCCATTTAGACAGGGTTGGTGTATGTAACCTAAATAAGTAAGGTATAAGTTATTTGTTATGTCATTGGAGTAAGGTTTAATAGGATTATAAGGCAATTATGACAGGGTGACGTGATGTGGGATGACACAAAGCGGATTCACTTATCAACTTAAAGTTGGTTGGTTTCTAATAACAGCACATTTGGTAATGTTTTATTCCTTTTATATGTTTTATAATTTACCAGTGATTATTTTTTTATTCATTAAAAAATGATAACGCACATCCAAAAACAAGTTACTGCTTGTTTGGAGTCTGGAACCTTGCATGGTAATAAAAAAAGAAAACACAAGATCCTGCTACAAAGTTTAATAAATAAACATTAGCTCTCTTGAGAATGCAGTTTGCCTTATAGATGGTCAGCAGGTAGCATGGATGGAGAAACATTTTGGAAGATGGACAGTCCAATTCCTGAACCAAATTGTAATAGTGCAGTTTTATGTCAAATAACACACAAAATGTCTGATTATCCATGATATTGTTTACATTTTTCTAAAACCTGTTTATTTGTTCTAATTTATAACCCGCATGCCCTTGGAATAGTTTGTGAACTAGTTTAGTTTGTGAATAGTTCTAGAAAAGTTTGTGAACAGAACACCATCTTCTAGAATGGTGAATGCGGACGCTTCTCTGGCAGACGAGCTAAACATCTTTTACGCTCGTTTCGAGGCTGCAGCTAACCACGCTAGCGGTGCTAGCGGCACAAACAGCGTGCACGCTGAGAGAGCCGGAGAGGTGAACACGTTCACCATCTTGGAGCATGACGTGAGGAGGGCATTCAAGAGAGTGAATACCAGGAAGGCAGCAGGACGAGATGGCATCACAGGTCGGGTTCTGAAAGCCTGCACTGACCAGCTAGCACCGGTGTTCACTGAGATTCAACCTCTCACTGGAACAGTCTGTTGTCCCCTCATGTTTCAAACAGTCCACCATTGTTCCTGTCTCGAAGAAACCCCAGCCCGCCTGCCTTAACGACTATCGCCCTGTAGCCTTGACATCAGTAGTGATAGACCGCGTACTGTCAGAATCGTTCTACTGAGGACGCCATTGTTTATCTCCTCCACACTACGATGAGCCACCTGGACCACAGAAATGGGAATTATACAAAGATGCTGTTTGTGGACTACAGTTCAGCATTTAACACCATAATTCCCTCCACACTCACCTCTAAGTTGGAGGTCCTGGGCTCAGCCTGCCGCTGTGCCAATGGATCTCTAACTTTCTGACAAACAGACCACAAGCCGTACAGGTGGGAAAACACACCTCATCCACCCTCACCCTCAGCACTGGAGCTCCCCAGGGTTGTGTTCTGAGCCCCCTGTTGTACTCACTGTACACATATGACTGTGTGGCCACTTCCAACTCCACCACCATCAAGTTTGCTGACGACACTGTTGTGGTGGGCCTGATCTCTAACAACGATGAGACGGCCTACCTACAGGAGGTTAAAAACCTGGAGAGATGGTGCCAGGAGAACAACCTTCTCCTGAACGTCAGCATGACTAAGGAGTTGATAGTGGACTTCAGCACGAAGCAGGAGCGGTCATACCAACCGCTAAACATCAACGGGACCCCAGTGGAGAGAGTGGACAGTTTCCGGTACCTAGGTGTTCACATCACACAGGACCTGTCTTGGTCCTGTCACACCAACACCCTGGTGAAGAAAGCCTGGCAGCATCTGTACCATCTGAGAAGCTTAAGGGACTTTAAACTACCCTCTCAGGTGCTAAAGACTTTTACACTTGCACCATTGAGAGCGTTCTGACGGGTAGCATCACTTCCTGATTCGGGAACAGCACTATGCAAGACAGACGAGCCCTCCAGAGGGTGGTGCGTTCAGCTGAACGTACCATCCACACCGAGCTCCCTGACCTGCAGGACATCTACAGCATGCGGTGCCCGGACCAGAGCCAGGAAGATTATGAAGGACCTCAGCCATCCCAATAATGGACTCGTTTCTTTGTTGCGTTCAAGGAAACGCTTCCGCTCCCTGAAAACGAACACAGAGAGAATGACCTTCTTCCCGCAGGCCATTCGGAGTTTGAACCAGGAAACACCCAGGATCTAAAAACTGTCCCACTCTCTCCATCATTACACTTTTTTCTCTGCACATATTTCTCTTTTCGCACTACGACACTTTAAACTCTGGACTCGCACAGCACAGTGCACTTTATATTTTATACCACACCATACCGCACGCGGACACTTTTAAGGACAATCACATAAACCACCTTAAATTGTTTACTGATTTACTGTTTACTGCCACAAGCATATTTTGTATATACACCTTTTTTTTCTCTCATATATATCTCTATATATTTTATATAGTTTTATACATTATTTATCTGCCTTCTTTTTCTTTGTTTTATTTTTCTCCCCATCCTATTCCCTCATGCCGGACCGTCGTAAAAAGCATTTCACTGCATGTCGTACCCTGTATGTATGTGTATGTGACAAATAAAATTTGATTTAATTTGATCTGATTTGAATGCTGATTGTGTGTGGTTGCATCATTCTCAGGTTTAAGGTGGATCCTGGTGTCAGCCTGTCAGAAATAGTGGAGCGCTTACCACTTCAGGTCACTGGAGCTGATCTATATGCACTCTGCTCCGATGCCATGATGTCTGCTATTAAGAGGAAGATTTTGCATATCACTGAAGGTTCTATGTTAATTATTGCATTTTTCTGTGTTGCTCTACAAATTCTTCTCTCCATATTAACTGAAATATTACAGTAGACACATACTTTTTTTTTTTTACCTGCACCGCAGCTATTTATATTTTTTCCCCTCAATTTTCAAATATGTTCTCTCTCTTATCACCTCCTAGGTCTGGAGACAGAGGTTGCTACGCTTACGCTGTGTGCAGAGGACTTCAGCCAGGCTCTGGACATTCTGCATCCTTCTGTGTCTGAGGAGGAGCTTCACAAATACAAAGTCATTCAGCAGAAACTTACTGCAAAATAATATAATCACCACCACATCAATAACACCACTATGCATGGTTCTATGCAGATCTAGTCCCCTATATCGTGTAATGAAATCTCTTTCTTTAAAGTTTCACCACACTGCACCTTTTTTATATACATTCTACGGTTTGGTTTTAAGGTTCCTTCTGGCAGTTAATTTTATAAGGAATGGCCTGGGAGAACCCATCACATACTGACATTTTGCCATTATATATAGTTCTGAAAACTACAGGCTGAACGTTATTGTTTCTCTTTCTGAGAAAAGGGAAAATAAAATCTGATTACATAAAAGGTTTCATTCTGAAACCTGTAATCTGACTATAAATTAATTGTTTATGTATAATTCATTATAATGTGCTGGAAAAATAGCACTTACCTAGCTAATCTCTAGGCATACTGAAATGTTTACCACTTTGTTTGACAAAAACCTTACATAAATCCTCCAACATTCATTCATTCATTCATTTTCTCCCGCTTATCCGTAATTCGGGTCGCGGGGGCAGCAGTCTAAGCAGGCCCCCGCCTTCGACTGCTGCCCAATCCTCACAGCACCGTCCCTTACGGTCCCTCCTGCAGGTGGTGAGCCCACGGGAAGCCTCCAACATTCATTTATTAAAAAAAAAAAAATGATTTATACATTGCTTAAATGTTACACTGTAAGGGGTCAATAGTTACCAAGTTGTCTCATGGTCTCTGGTCATTTCTGATAAAAAATAAACAAATAAATTCCAAAAGCATTTAGCTTTCAAAAATATATCCTGTTGCATTAGTACAGTTGATGGCATGCAAGCCTAATGACCTTATATAGTTTTTTGGGGGAAAAAAAAAACAATATTAACACCATATTGCATTAAGAAACAAACAAACATAAAGACAGGCTTGGATAAATTTTTTTTTATTACACTTTATAATATGTGGCAATGTAATTTATAACAATTGACTTAATTTGCTATGCAAATGATATTTATGACTCAGGATATGCTGAACAATAATCAAAGATTAATGCAATGTTTTGCTTTAGTAACAATTAAAACCTTTTGTTTCCTCTTTTGTTTTCATGAAGTTTTAATTTTTGGTCCATTGTCATCATATCACAACATATTCTAACAAGACAGAAATAAAACAGCTTAACTATGGGAGAGCTATAAAACATCATCTTTAGCCTCTCACTCATCATAAGATGAGTTACACTGCCTGCTGAACATCAGGAGCCATAGATTAAAAACATGCGGCTTTATGCACCTCAGGGGCAACACACTGGTTTTCTCCCAGCTATCACTGACCTTACACAATTATCCAGGTAATTATTCCACCTTCACTGGAATTACTTATAAATATGCATTACTTAAACCATTTTTTATAATTCCTCCCTTATTATAATTGTGTAATTAAAAATAATATTTTTATAATTATCTTAAATTTAAGCACAAAATACAGATTATTTAGAAAAAAATGTTAATGTAATTTTTAAAGAAGAGCTCATTACAGGAGGATATTGTGGTTTATGCAATGCATTAGTATATAATATATATGTGTGTGTGTGTGTGTGTGTGTGTGTGTGTGTGTGTGTGTGTATGTACAGTGCCTGACAAAAGTCTTGTCGCTTATCTATTTTGTAGAAACACCTGCTATTAACCTGACTTTTAATTAATCAATTGGTGTTAGAAATAGCTCATATGAAAAGCTAAAACCCTCCCAAATGATGTTTAATGCACTGAAATAAATTAGTTTCACTGAAAAAAAGATTTATCATTAAATCAAGACAGAAAGGTAAAATTTTGGCAAGACAAAAGTTTTGTCGCCTATACAGAAATTGAACAAATTTACTGCAAATACAAAAATATGTCAGCAAATTAAGTAGTGGTGCTGTGAGATCCAAATTTAATATCTTGTATGACTTCCATGAGCTTGAAGGACTGCATCCATGCGGTTTGGCAAGGATTCATACAATTTATTGATGAAGTCATCAGGAATAGCAAAGAAAGCAGTCTTGCATGCCTCCCAGAGTTCATCAATATTCTTGGGTTTCATCTTCCATGCTTCCTCTTTCATCCTACCCCACATATGCTCAATGATGTTCATGTCTGGTGACTGGACTGGCCAATCCTGGAGCATCTCGATCTTCTTCGCCTTGAGGAACTTTGATGTGGAGATGGAAGTATGCGATGGAGCACCATCCTGCTGCAGAATTTGGCCTCTTTTATGGTTGGGAATATAAGAGGTAGCTAAGATTTCTTGGTATTTTAGACTATTGATGTTACCTTCCACCCTGCAGATCTCTCGCACACCCCCAAACTGGATGTAACCCCAGACCATGATTTTTCCGCCACCAAACTTCACTGTTTTCTGGGTGAATCTCGGATCCATGCGGGCTCCAGTAGGTCTCCTGTAATATTTGCGGTGACTGTGGTGTAATTCAACAGAAGTTTCATCTGAAAAATCCACCTTCTGCCACTTTTCCAGCGTCCATCCTTTTAGCAGGCTGTGGGCCTTGGCAAATGCCACACGGTTTTTCAATTGTCTTTTGTTTAGTGCTGGCTTCTGGGCACTGATTCGACCATGGAGGCAATTTCGAGACAGAATCCGACAAACTGTTCTGGTTGACACAGGGACTTCAGGTGATCAGGTCTCATGGAGCTCTGCTGCAGTGGAAAATGGGCTGGCCTTGGATTTTTGAGCCAACAAACGGTCCTCTCGAGCAGTTGTCTTGCGGGGTCTGCCTGACCTGGGTTTGTCAAGAATGTCTCCAGTCTCTTCAAATCTTTTTTTTTTTATCCTCTGTACTTGACGCTGAGACACATTGAAGGTGTCTGCCACATCAGCAGTGGATCTGGTCTTCAGCCTCTTGATAATCAAAACTTTAGTCTCAGGGTAAATCTTAGGCATGTTTTCAGAGGTCTAGTTGCAGTTGATGTGAAGGTCTAGTGTACTGGGGTTCTTTTTATACACACCTGAGACCTAATTGATCCATTATTAGTCACAGGTGAAGCTGCCCAATTAACCCGCTTTCTCCATATTAAGTGCTACGCGCACACTCTCAATCTGGCCTCACAGCGCGTACTGAAGCTGCCCGCTGTCGCGAAGTTACTTGGACAAGCACAACGCATCACTGGATATTTCCATAGAAGTGCTGCAGGACTTCATGTTTTGCAGGAAAAACAAAAGTTACTGGAGCTCCCTGTGCACAAACTTATAACAGACGTTTCAACGAGATGGAATAGTGCCTATGACAGGCTGCAGTAACCTGAGGTGAGGAAGAGAGAGAAGGATATTAGCACCTTGACTGAATTGGACATTGGAACAGTTTAACAGCACTTTTATTTTATTTTAGAGAGTATTGTTTTTAGTTCTTTTGTTGCACATTTGAATATTATATTCAAGTTTTTGCTCCTGAAATAAAAATTCAGAAAGATGTGATGCATTGTTTTTGTTAATATAACTCATATACAGTCTCTTTAAGGGTATGATCAAGTATTTGCCATTGTCTTATTTTTATTAAGCAAACAAAAATCACAATTTAAACAATGAATCACAACAGAATCGCAATATATATATTGAATCGGCACAAAAGTATCGGGATAGTATTGAATCGCCAAATTAATGAATCGTCCCAGCCCTAATATATATATATATATATATATATATATATATATATATATATATATATCAAATTAATTAAAGTGTGCCATTTGTATGTTCAAATAAGTTTTTTTTTTTCCCCCCCAGAGTTTTACCATTTAACAGCAGTTTCCTCAAAAGCTTGAATTTTTCTGAGACTTGTTTTCTGCAACCTATTGGATTTATCTATACTTTGCAGTCAATAGCAAGCTTTAGGCAGGTTTTTCCAATGTGGCTGCCTTCATAAATTGACTTGCTAGTTTTTTGCAGTGACATCTTTGCCGATTTACAAAATGTTTGGTAAAAATAAAGTTTTTTGTTACTGATTTTTTAATATGAATATGTACTTTTTTTTTTAAGCAACTAATGATTTCAGTTTTTTTAAAGAATGTTATAGTAAACTTGTGTTGAAAATATGTTTATCAAATATAATACAGCAGGTATATAAGGTAATTTTGCTTAGGCATAAATGTATTGCATTTCATGATGCAATCTGCATTATTCCTGCCACAATGTCAAAATACAATACAAATAAATATGTTTTTATTATTGATTAAACTAATTAAAAATTAAATAGTCATCTTAAAATCATTTTTAACTAATTCCATACTAGTGGAAATGAAATATTGGTAATTGTTGTACATATAATCTAATGTTGTAGCTTGCTAATATTTGTCTGTTCAATAAAACAAACAAATAATCATAATCTAAATGTTATATTTACCAATTCAGAGAAGTTCAGAATACACGAACATACATTTTTCTGTATGTACTTTTAGATGTCAAAATATATAGTGCTGAAATTGTCATTGGCATGCTTATGACTGGCAATTCAAGTGACTTATAGCAGTTAGGGGAAGATAAGAATGATTATGAGTTGGAGTGGACATTCCAAATACAATAATCAGTCTTTTTTTGGTTATAAATACAGTACATGTACATTGTTGTGATGAGTAAATAAACCCAATTAGTAGGGAATGCATGACTAGCACTAAGGGATTTCCTAATGACTTATAGTTTAACCTGTCAGGCGGTTCCCTCTGTCTTGCAGAACGTCTGAGCTCTGGCACTTCTGGAACAGGTATATCATTGTTCTCAACCTCAGTGTCCACATTTACAGTTTCACTATTTTCAGGTCTATCTTCTGTTTCATCCTGTTTCTGTTCAACAGGTTCAGTACTATTTATGATCAACTCTCCAGTAGACGCGTCATCAGCATCCAGAACTTTCGGATCCAGTTTCTCATCAGGTAAGTTTTCCATATTTGTTTCAAACAAACTGCTTTTTTCCAGGGTTTCCTCAGGTAAGTACACAACATTACTGTTTTCTGAAGGTTCAAACGGCCTTGCATTAGGATTTAGTGTTGTCACACTGGTATCCCCATCTGTGGGGTCTTTGTAAGGTATCTCTCGAATAATGGTAATGGTAGGATATGGTGTGTCTTGAGGGATATAATAATCTACCTCTGCTGCATCATGGTCTAGGACTGATTGTTGTACAGTTTCATCTGGAAGGTCAGATTCATACATTTCAAATGTCTCTCCAGAACAAAGGATCCTTTCCTCATTATCCACTTTGTCAGTTTCATTTGATGAATTTGAGGAAGTCAAAAATCCGCAGGGCAAAAGCAAATCTCGATTAAGAGTTCTTTCAGGACCATTCATGGAAAAAGGCTTTACTACATAAACGGGGGAATCATTTATCTGCTTGACCACTTGATAGACTATATTACTCCATCTGTCAGCAAGCTTATGTTTTCCTCTTATGCCCACGTTTCTCACAAGGACACGGTCCCCCACATGCAAGGTAGATTCTCTCACTTTCAGGTCATACCTCTCTTTATTACGAAGGGCTGTTTTCTTACTGTGCTCAACAGCAATCTTGTAACTTTCCTGTAAACTTTCCTGCAGCTTCTTGATGTACTCAATGAAAGTAACTTTCTTTCCTCCTTCTGGTCTGATACCAAAAGCCACATCAATGGGAAGGCTTGGCTGTCTCCCAAACATTAACTGGTAAGGAGAGAAACCAGTCGTATCATTCTTAGTACAGTTATAGGCGTGTACCAACGGTTGAACATGATCACACCATCTCATTTTATCTTCCTCTTGAAGGGTTCCAAGCATTTGAAGCAGTGTGCGGTTAAACCGCTCTACAGGATTTCCACGCGGGTGGTAAGGAGTAGTTTGCGTCTTCTTTATCCCTAAAAAGAGACAAAGATCTTTTATTACAGCTGATTCAAAATCACGACCTTGATCGCTGTGCAACCGTTCTGGGATCCCATAGTGTACAAAGAAGTTATTCCACAGAGTTTTAGCGACAGTTTTGGCTCTTTGGTCAGATGTTGGGACTGCCACTGCATATTTAGTAAAATGGTCAGTGATAACGAGGACGTTCTTTGTACCACGGCCATCTGGTTCAAGAGAGAAATAGTCCATACAGACTAGTTCTAGAGGTCTGCTGGTCTCTATATTAACTAAAGGGGATGCTCTTTGGGTCTTGGCTTTTCTCCTAATGCACCTCTCACAAGTATTGACTTTGTGTTCCACATCTAGAAACATCCTTGGCCAGTAAAAGCGGGTGCGGACCAGATCCAAAGTACGCTCTCCTCCCATATGACCTATTGAATCATGCAGGGCTTCTAATGCAATCTCTCTGAACTTCTGTGGAAGGACAAGTTGATGGAACTGATTTCCTCGGTCCATACGTTTTCTGTATAGTGCTCCATCTATGAAGGTGTATTGATCCATAACTCTGAGCATCAACTGCACTTCTCTGGGTTCTTGACGTCTGACACGGTAAGAGAGTCTTTTGCCAGTTTTTAAAAGTTCAATTACTCTGCTTATCATAGGGTCCTGTGACTGTTCAGCAATCCACTCTTGCGGTGACATTCTGGGGAGAGTGCTCGACCCAGGAAGTAAATCTGCCTGCATAAACTCAGTTGGAATGGCATCAGCATTCATGGCCAAACATTCTACAGCAGTAAGTACGGGATCTCCGTTTCCTTCTTCACCCGGAAGCTCATGCAACTGATGTCTCCTGCTAATGGCTTTCACTGCCTCACTTGGAAATAAGGTTCCATTCCCTTCTCCCATAAATTGAGCGAGGACTTGAGAAACACGATCATCTTCAGCTTCACAACTGAAATCCACATTTGATTGAGGGTGTGGTCGACGGGACAGCCCACCGGCATCCACTTTTTTCTTCCCTGCTCTATATTGAAGGCTGAAATTGAAAGTTGATAAGGACGCAAGCCAACGGTGTCCAGCAGCATCGAGTTTGGCCGATGTCAATATATACGTCAGTGGGTTATTATCTGTCATGACAACAAACTCTGTTCCATACAGGTAATCGTAGAATCTGTTATGGCCCACTTCAAGGCTAAAAATTCCAGCTTGTGGGTGGGATAACGTTTCTCACAATTTGATAGCCCCCTGCTGGCAAATGCAATAACCCTCAGATGGCCTTCTTGATCTTGATATTAGGCAGCTCCCAGGCCTTGCAGGCTGGCATCTGTGTGAAGGATGTACGGCAACTTAGGATTTGCAAACCCTAACACTGGAGCGCTGGTGAGTTTCTCAATTAAGGTCTGGAAAGAAACATCACACTCTGGTGTCCACCTGCTACCAAAAGGCTTCTTAAAGTCAACGTTGGAAAGAGGTCTGGAGTCTTTTTTCTTCTGGTGTGGACAATAACCAGCCGTAAGTGCATTTAGAGGTTTTGCAATCTTCGAGTAGTCCCGGACAAATCTCTGATAATATCCAGTGAATCCTAAGAAGGATTTCAGTTCACGGATGTTAATGGGCTTCGGCCAGGTGGTAAGTGCTGAGATTTTATCTGGGTCAGTCTCCACACCGTTTTCCGAAACAATGTGGCCAAGATTCTTTACTGATTTCATGAAGAAATGACACTTATCAGGAGAAAGCTTAAGACCAAACTCTTTTAATCTGTTTAAGACTCTCATGAGGTGTTCCTCCAAACTGCTTGAGAAAACAATTAGATCGTCAAGAAAGACAAGGACTTCTTTCAGGTGCAGGCTGCCCACACATTTTTCCATGACACGTTGGAACATGCTAGGTGCATTTGTCACTCCCTGCGGCAATCTGTTGAATTCCCAGAACCCCATTGGTGTCACAAATGCTGTCTTATGTTTGTCCTCCTCTTCTACCTCGACTTGATAATACCCAGATTTCAAGTCCATAACAGAAAACCATTTAGATCCTGTTAAGGCAGAGAACGTCTCTTCAATGTTGGGCAGTGCATAGGCATCCTTTATCGTTTGATTGTTCAACTTTCGATAATCTACGCAGAGGCGGATGGACCCATTTTTCTTTTTCACCACAACTATGGGTGAGGCGAATGGACTTTCAGACTCCCGAATGATGTTTGCATCTTTGAGTTCCTGAAGATGTAATCTAACAGCCTCATAATCAGAAGGATGGATGGGTCTCACCCGTTGTTTAAAAGGGGTTGGGTCAAAAAGACGAATCTTGTGCTTAACTGCTGTGGTATGTCCATAATCAAGATCATTTGTCGCAAAGACTTCAGAAATGGAATTGAGCTTTTCTGTAATCCTGTTTTTCCACTCTTCAGAGAGAGGTGAGCTGGTGAAATCAAAAGAGATCTTATTATCATGGTTAGTAGAACACATGGCATTGCAGCTAACCACTGCAGAGGGAAGAAATTTCGACTCTTTCTCTTTGACAGAAGTCTCCTTCAGTGATGACAGAACAGATGGAACATAAAGCTCAGCTAAGCAGCACTTTCTTGGAAGTGTTATTTTGTGGGCAGTTTCGTTCTGAAGAAGGATAGGTACTTTGAATAAGGTTCTTCTGGGGCTCGTGAGGACATAACTGCAAAGAAGTAAGCCACTAGGAAGGTTGGGGTAAGCGCATGGCTCCACCACAAGGGACGCATTTGTGGCTGTAGACACGCCCCTCATGTATCCATCCAAAACCATCTTTTGACCAGCAGGTATTTTGATGTTCTGTTTCCCTTTCAGTTTTACTTGGCCCACTTTACCATTTCGTTGTTCAATGGTGTGTCTGCTCAACAGGGTTTGGACTAGATCTGAGTATGGATGTAGTCCTTTGAGAACAGTATGGCCATTTCTGGTTGTGGCACAAGATCTGAACAAGATATCAAGAGGGTTGGTGCCAACAAGTACTGGGATTTCAAGATTGAATTTGTAATCAGGAATGATAAGTGCTAGTGTTGTAACAGTTTCAGCTTTTCCGGTGATGTCTTCAGGAAAATGCATGTCCACTTCTATGTAGCCCAAATATGGCACTGTCTGCCCCCCAGCTCCCTCAACCTCAATGAGATTGTCTACTGAAAGGATTGGACAGGATGATAAGTAAGTGTCATAAAAAGACTTGGACACAGTTGTCACCTGTGACCCTGAATCAAGAAGGGAAATACAAAGCTTTCCTTCAATGACGATTTCAGATGTACATGTGGGACCTATGATACTAGAAGTTAGCTCACTATCATCAGCTAGACCATTGGAAAGGTTTTGATTTTGTATACCTTCTCTTTTTGATCCATTGGGACACTTGATTTGGCAAAGGGCCCCAGTATGTCCCATTACTGAAACCCAATCTGGTTTAACAGCATGCCATTTCTCTTTGTCCAGTCATCCTGTTTAGCTTTTAGCTCTTTGTACTTTCGATCTACAAGGGCTTTGTTAATGGAGCCTTCACACAGTCTGGCTACATGGCCATCTTCTCCACATCTAAAGCCGAACCACGGCTTTGGTGGTTTACTTGTTACATGTTGCACATTTGTCTCAACTTTAGCTGCCATTTGCTTTGAACTTTTCACTAATTCAGGTTCATGTCTCTCTTTCTTTTTAGATTTGGAAGATTCTAACTGCAATTTTAAATCGGCCACCTGCCTTCTCAAGGCCTCAGTCTCAGACAGACAAGCTTGCAATAATCCAGAATCACCATAAGCAGAGACATCTGTAGCTAACTGGACATGACTGGCAGCTTTATGTTTCAAACTACCTATGTGTCGCTGCATCCTGTCAAGCTTTGCAGCTCTTCGGTCTTCTTCAGTTCTTAAAAGCAACAACAGCTCAGCAAAGTCAGGTGGTGTCCTCGCCTTAGACTCAAGCTGAAGAGTAAGTATCAAGAATGATCCCAGCACCCACGCTGAAACTGTTTTAGTAGGTGCCGATTTTCAGAGGACTCCTTTACTCCGCCCCGCCTGACAGCAGTGCTAAGAATGGTCTGTAATCTCTGTAAGTAGTCAGAAGCTTTTTCACCGGCATCCGGGTGAGTATTAAGGAACCTGGCAAAAATCTCATCGCCATCCTCCACCAGCCCGCAAGCAGAATCAAGAAGCTTTACATAATCTTTTGGAGGGGCAGTGGAACCCAGTTGTTTGACTACATCTGAGGCTGGTGGTAAGAGACTTTCAAGTTTTTCCCTCCGCTGAACATCTGGAGGCAGAGAATCTTGTAGCAGAAGGTCAACATGGAGGCACCACGTATCAAAGTCAGCCTCACCGAGGGGTTTTGGGACCCTACCAGAGAAGGAACGCAGCCACTTTGTGTGTTTGCACAGCAGAAGTGTCATTTTTAATAACATGCTCTACAACTATATGTTGCACCTCAGGTGGGGTTACTTCATCTGTGGTAAGTACATTCAATGTCTTTTTCCTTACTAGTGGATCAGATATGCTGTCAGATTTTGGGACAGTGGATTTCACTTTTCTTCTTTTAAGCTGTGATTTTCCTTTGCGTCTTTGCAGGATGGAAACGCTTTGATCAGTGACATCTGAATCAGCGTCACCACTACTGACATCACTGGAGTCCAGAGAAGAGTGCTCAGCTTGGGCATCTGACTGTTTAGTGAGTGGGGTTAACACTTTAACAGTATCTATAGGCCAAGTCACTGTGGGGTTTCGCACATTGTTAACCTCTAGAGGTAATTCTGGCTCCAGGCTTAAAACAGGAGTATATGTATCAAACTCTACTATTGCAGTTGGCTTCCCTGACTGTACAGCGCTAGGGGCTACCCTCACTATTTTCACAACAACCCCATACTTTTTGAGAGTTTCAGCAATATCATCATCAGTATCTATATCAGTGACACCTGACACACATACAGAACAATTTGCTTCGACATGGTAGCGTCTTTCAACATCTGAGACACTCATTTTGCTATCAAAAGCCTTTCTCTTTCAAAAAGAATTTTACAGGAAATAAAATGTTACTTGGTAAATAAAAATGTGCTCAGGCTGTGTTTATCCTCCTGGCTGGCTCGCCACGAAAAGGCACGATGTAACAATGTAACACTGTACAATGAATGATAAATGAATTTATACTCAAGAGTTCACAGGTAAATTAGGTTCGACTCTAGGAGGATAGAATAACACTGAGCCAAGTTATAAATGAAATTTAACAGCCGGCACTTTAATTGTAATTTCAAAAAAAAAACTTAGAAAATAACCAATTCCCCAATTCGAACAGGTACTCTTTCTGTCTCAACTTAATATCACAATGAAGTGAGAGAAATGGCTTGATATTGAGCTCAAAGATAGAATAAAGATAAAACAAAAAAAATGAAATAAAATAAAATAAAATGTCCCAAAGTCTCTTGTATCCTGTGTGTGAAGATAGTTCTCAAACGCGAATGGTGTAAAGGCTTTTTGTTAATTTTTCCTACCCGGGTAGTGTATACAGAGTGTGTGAGATCACAGCTTAGCTGTTATATCCCGTGAATCCGCAAGGGGGTGAGGGTTCACTCCACATGTGTAGATCGAAAGGGCTCTGGCTCGCCAATCAAAAGTAGGTCACGATGCAGAATCAGAATCCAAACATAAAACCCAATCTGCACAAAATAATGCAGTAACATTAAGCAGATCTCTTAATTTTAACATTTAAACACAGATATTTACCATAAGCTACATAAAATATCCACCAGTACAAATATAAACTCAATGTATGACAATGCAAACATGTAAACAGCTTAAAGTGTACAAATGTGTGACAATATTGTCATATAACATCTTTCTTTCCACTAATTTTCATGTACATACCCATAAATGATTAAATCATTTAACCAATACGGACTTATTAGCTTTGTTCACAAATTTAACTCTCTTAATATACATAAAAACACTTCTCAAACCTCATAGGTAACTCTAATTGGGTTTTAGTACACATATAGAGAAGGATTGATATCAGATTAACTAAAATAGTTAATAAAACAAACAAACTCACCAGAGTTCTCATAAAGAAACACGGTAATCAACCGAAAAAATCAAATCTTTTCACCAGAACTGGGATGCATTTCCAACCTGGCTTCTTCATCTGAACTAAAAGCAGCCAGTTCATTCATTACCCTAAAGTCAACTCTAGTGGACGGAAACAGTACTGCACCAATTACATGAGTCTCTTTGGTAATGTACAGATCAAAAAGGGTTTCACAAAGTAAATTCACACAAGAAAGTAATGTTCAATTTAAAGGGGTTACATCTCAAATGCCCAATGTATCAAATATGATACAAAAAAAAACATATTTGTAAATGGTAATAATTTGTTTTTGTTTTTGTTTTTTGTTTAAAGACCCCATAAACGTTTCAGTTTCCAAAAAGAATTTTCTATTAATTATTTCATATGTCAGGCTTCACATGGTAAAATAATAACACATGACATTTGCTCAAGTTGTTATGCAGAGGTATACATTTTATTTCTCATATCCCCACTCTTTTGTCTAGAATGTCACTCTGCTTATGAACTTGCTTATTTTATTAATAAATGACAAATTAATATCTGCAAAAAAAAACAAAAAATAAATTAAATACCATAAAACACCATAAAATAGGGGTGTAACGGCACACAAAATTCATGGTTCTGTATGTACCACGGTTTTTAAGTGACAGTCCGGTTCACTTTCTTTACAGTTAGAGGGAAGAAATGCAAAACATAAAATTGCTTGTCATTTTTTATTAATGCATTTTAGTATTATTAACATTTGTAAACATCAACAGTTTACATTATGAAAACAATTTAAAATAAAATGTCTGTTCAAATCTATATATATAAAGCTCAAATACCACTGACTGACTCACTCACTCATCACGAAATCTCAAAAACCACTGAACGGATTCCAATGAAATTTGGAACATACCTTCCTCTTGGGTCTTAGGTGCTCACTAAGAAAGGGTTTTGAAAAATTCGCCCTGGATCGCGGCTACCTCGCGAAAAACGCGATTTCTCACGCATTGTAAATTCTTCGAAATAACATTACGGATCCTAATGAAACTTACTACATTGTTTCTTATTACATGTTAGATGCATGATAAAAATTATTTTCAAAGTAGTTTGCCCTGTATCGGTACTACAAAGGGGTAGTACGTTATTTGTTGACATTACGTTCTGATCTCTGATCATCCAGTCCTGCTCAGTGCTTACTGCTTATTGCCATATTGCTTAGCATTCTGCCTTCCGTAGTGAAGCACGGGTACTTTCAGCTAGTAATATATAAAATATTTTTAAATAGTATAACTCAAATTGATGCAATACATTGTTGTATTATATTGATTAAATAAAATGAAATGCATCGAAAAAGGTAATTAATATTTAACATTTGTTAGACCCCATTTGAGTAATACAAATGTGTATATATGTGTGTTTGTGTGTGTGTGTGTGTGTGTGTGTGTGTGTGTGTGTGTGTGTTACTGTCCTGTCCTCATACATGTCCTGTACCACCCTCACATACTTCTCTGACACACCAGATTTCCTCATACAATACCACAACTCCTCTCTCGGCACCCCGTCGTAAGCTTTTTTCTAGATCCACAAACACACAATGCAATTCCTTCTGACCTTCTCTATACTACTCTATCAACATTCTCAAAGCAAATATTGCATCTGTGGTGCTCTTCTTTGCTATGAAACCATACTGTTGCTCACAGATGGTCACCTCTTCTCTCAGCCTGGCTTTCCCTACTCTTTCCCATAAAAGAGTGTGACTGATCAACTTTAGATCGCTGTAGTTACTGCAGGTCTGCACATCTCCCTTATTCTTAAAAAAAAAACGTTAACAGCACACTCTTTCTCCATTCCTCAGGCATCCTCTCACCTTCCACAATCATGTTGAACAATCTGGTTAAAAACAGCACTGCCATCTCTCCTAAACATCTCCATGCTTCTACTGGTATGTCATCTGGTCCAACCAACTTTCCACTCTTCAACCTCTTAATAGCAGCTCTCATTTCCTTCTCACTAATCCTATCCACTTCCTGCTACTCCAAATCCCAATACTGTTTTGCCAACCTCTTTCTCCTTATGCTTTCCTGCACTTCCTCATTCCACCATCACATTTCTTTGTCTTCCTTTCTCTTTCCAGATGTCACACCAAGTACCTTTCTAACTGTCTCCCTTATCACTTCTGCAATAGTTGTCCAATCATCCAGCACCTCTTCACCACCTCTGAGCCCTTGTCTGACCTCTTCCCTGAATCTCACACTACTTTCTTC
The DNA here is from genome assembly GCA_014706435.1 of Silurus glanis. Lineage (NCBI taxonomy): Eukaryota > Metazoa > Chordata > Actinopteri > Siluriformes > Siluridae > Silurus > Silurus glanis. The sequence goes on from JAAIIK010000095.1 coordinate 1,515,736, forward strand.
CTCCTTCAGTCTCCACCATCTTGTTCCTTTTTTCAGTCTTCACTGTCCTCCTCTCCTTCTTCACCTCCAAAGCCATCCTACAGACCACCATCCGATGCTGTCTAGCTACACTGTCCCCTGCCAACACCTTACAGTCTCCAATCTCTTTCAGGTTGCACCTCCTGCATAGAATATACTCCACCTGTGTGCACCTTCCTCCACTCTTATACATCACCCTATGATCCTCCTTCTACTTAAAATACGTATTCACTACTGCCATTATCATCCTTTTAGCTAAATATACCACCATCTGCCCTTCCACATTCCTCTTTCTAAGACCATACCTACCCATCACCTCCTCATCATCTCTGTTCCCTTCACCAACAAGGCCATTGAAATCTGCCCCAATCACCAATCGTTCATTCCTAAGTACACTCTCCACCACTTCATCTAACTCACTCCAGAATTTTTCCTTCTCCTCCATCTCATAACCCACTTGTGGAGCATAAGCACTGATGACATTTATCATCTTCCCTTCAACTTGCAGCTTTATGTTCATCACCCTATCCGAAACTCTCTTCACCTCCACTACACTCTTACTGTACTCTTCCTTCAGGATCACCCCTACACCATTTCTCTTTCCATACACACCATGAAAGAACAATTTAAACCCACCTCCAATGTTCTTGTCCTTACTCCCTTTCCACTTGGGCTCCTGAACACACAACATATCTACCTTTCTCCTTTTCATTATATCAGCTATCTCTCCCATTACCAGTCATAGTACCACATTTAAAGTACCAACCTGAACCTCCACTCTCCTACACTTTTCCTTTCCTGCTGTTTCTGTAGACATCTTCCTCCTCTCTTTCTCCTCCTTTGGCCAACAGTAGCCCAATTTCCACCGGTACCCTGTTGGCTAACGATACCTGTGGCGGTCGTTGGTAACCCGGGCCTCAACCGATCCGGTATGAATTTCTCTTTCGTGATCTGCATATTTGCTTTGGCACAAGTTTTACGCTGGATGCACTACCGAACACAACCCTCCCCATTTATCCGGGCTTTGGACCGGCACTAAGACTTGTGCAACCCTAATGGCTGGGTTAGATCCCATTCCAACTAAACTACTTAAAGAAGTGTTACGTACAGCTGGTGAGCCTCTTCTGAATATTATTAACTCCTTACTAAATTTAGGTAAAAGTTGGCAGTTATTAAGCCCATCATTAAGAAACCTAATTTGGATACAAACACACTATAAAATTACAGACCTATTTCAAATCTCCCATTTATGTCTAAGTGTAACCCTCTTATGGTTACGGGGGTATAGGGTTTTGGTGCACAGGAGCCTGTGGTCCCAGCTGATAGATTGAGAATTATGCTGGCCTTTCACCTATAGTTTCTTTTCCCAAAGCACAATAAAAAAACAGTAGAAATGTCTATGCCGGTAAAAATAATTCCCCTATGAATATCTCCTTTTGTCTATTGTAAACCACAATGACGCTTGTGCAGGGGTGGCCAACCCACGGCTCGCGAGCCGCATGAGGCTCTTTGGCTGGTTTCATGCGGCTCTTACGTTCATATCGAAGTTTGGGTTTTTTTTTTTAATGTGCGTGTTTGCTTCACTTGAGTTCAATACGGTATTATTAAGACTTAAATGATCTTGCCCCTACTGGGAAACTTTGCGGTATATTCATCTCACGCACATACCGCAAAATACCGTATTGAACTCAAGCGAAGTGAAGACGCACATAAAAAAAACACCACCACAAACTTCGATATGCAAATTGTTTACTTACATTTTAAATAAACAATTTGTGTCAAGTTCGCTCTCAAAATGGCAGGGAAAATATGCACAGCAAAACGAAAATATGAAGATGATCACAGGACGTTTTTAACAGAGTGGGAGAGTTTATATTTTTTTGTTGAACGTAATGGCAAGCCATTCTGCCTTATATGTCAGGCGTCATTAGCAAATTTCAAAGCTTCAAATCTTCAGCGCCACTTCAGCTCACTCCATGCTAACATCAACCAGGAATTTCCAAAAGGGACTGAAGTTTTTCACGCTCTGAAAAAATGTGTAATCAGTCAAAAATTGGACGCTGGCCGTCACAGGTGAGGTGACGTAACGACCAGGAGTATAAAGTGCATATGAGTGAGGGCAGCGGCAGCTTCTGTTGTTCAGAAAGCGCTCTGTGTGTTGTCTGGTCTGTCAGATTGTTTGTCAAAAGAAAAAAAAAAAAAAAAAAAGAAAAAAAAATATATGTATGTTCCTGGGAGCAGAGCACACTAGTTGGTTCTCGAGAGAGCTGGCTGCATGTCAATGCCATCGCTTTGTCAATGCACTCTCCAAGGAGAGAGCTCATGCTCCTCGCGGTTCTGCCCCGCTCTCACTGAGGCGGAGCGGCGTGGCAGTTCCTGGGATCACAAATGGACCTTGCAGAGGGTTTCGAGATGGGCTTGTCCCTTTCTCCAGCCTCACCTGCTTGGTCCAGCACTCGCTTACAGGCTCGGAAGCATGCCTTTCGGCGGATTTTCCCCCTGCGACGAGAGCATTCGTAGAGCTACGGAGTTGGGGGCGGAGCTAGGTCGGTTCCCGAGGGATGTGGCTACTCACATTCTGTGCACTTTCGGCGCAGATTTTCTGCACATTCTGTGCATGATCTGCGCATATTGCGCCGCGCACATTCTGCTCGCACTTTCTATGCGATCGCTCCACTCCCAGAGAGCACTCCTCGCGGGGGGTTGCTCTCACTCCTCGTAGTAAAATTAAATAATAATAATAATAATAATAATAATAATAATAATAATAATAATAATAAAAATAAGAAGAAGAAGAAGAAGAAGAAGAAGAAGGAGAAGAAAATAAGCAGTAAACAACCTGCGCCATAGCCAAGTTACATAACTTGGCCGGCTCATGAGCAGAAAGTCCCTCCATTCAGCAAGCTGGACGAGCGCTTTTTTGACACCAGGTCGCAACTTCCATGTTGGGATCTCTCGTTCTTTCCAGACCTGTACACTGAAGTGTCATGGTCATCGGCTTCAACCCCTTCAGCCCCTTTCAACATTGTATTCACACGTTATGGGTGGAAAGTCCACGGGTATGGAGCGATGCTGAGGATTAAAGAGACGCTTGCGAGCTATCTCTCTCCCAGGATCGCTTCCTCCCTCAAGACCCCGACATAAGAGTGTGAGGTGCTCCGGGCAGCCATTTTGTTGAGCTTCGCCGTACGGTGGATCTGGCTCTCAGAACCACTAAAGAGACCGCTAGGGCCATTGGTGTCCAACCATGCTGCTCACATGGGGCTGCTCGGCGGGGCAGCCCCAACCGCAACCCTCCACCTCCCACTGGGAGGTGCAAAACGCAGCGTCGTGTCTCACTCTCCCCCTGTGAGGGATCCTGCATGGCGCTCGGCTTCTGAGCCTCGTGAGGTGGCAGATCTGAGGACTGTCATTTTCAACAGGAAGGCTTAGACAGAAAAGTCCTGACACAAGACTTTCTGGGGATCTGGCCTTGGAGAGGCGCGCGGCACTGCTCTATCCGGTGCTCGCCCTGTCCCGGCCCACTCAGGGACCTGGTACGTTAACCCTGCCACCCTCGGTGCTTCAAGGCACAGGCAGCTCCAGCGAGCTCTTTCCTTGGTCTCCACCCGGCATCGTTGTGGTCCAGGAGATCTCGCCAATCCTAGAGCCATCTCAGGGCACTGCCCCGGCTCTATGCACACCAGAGGTCAGTCTTGAGGGACTGATACTTCTAGGGCACTTTCTGGCAGCTTGGAAAGCTTTTCCAGATGTGTCTTAGTGGGTCCTGCACAAGCCATGGAGCGAGGCAAATCGATTCAGTTCGGGTCTCCTCCGCCCTGTTTTTACGGGGTTCCTCCCACCCTGCTGGGAAGCCAGCAGGCTCTGGTCATGGAACAGAAGTGAACACTCTCCTGAGGAAGGGGTGGCCTTGCCCTTTCACCCCGTAACTTCACAAATGGGTGGATTTGGCTCTGGTTTCACTGAGGTCTCAGGGCATCCGCATCCACAACTACAGTGACAATTGGTTGATCCTAGCTCAATCAGAGCAGTTAGCGGTCCGGCATCGAGATGTCATTCTCACCCACATGAAGGCTTTGGGGTTTCGGCTGAATGCCGGGAAGAGTGTGCTTTCTCCATTACAGGGAACCACCTATCTCGGTGTCGTATGGGATTTGACTACTTTTCGCATGCAGCTGTGCCCTGCCCGCATTGTGGCTATCCTTACAGCCGTCAGGAAGGCCAGAGAACGGCAGCCTCGAACTTTCAAGCAGTTCTAGAAACTGCTAGGGCTTATGGCAGCTGCATCCAGTGTGATTCCACTTGGCCTGCTGTACACTGAAGACCCCTTCAGTGGTGGCTCAGGACTCGTGGGTTCTCATGGAAGGGCAACCCCCTCCGCACCATCAAGGTCACGCGGCGAGGCCTATGTGCCTTAGATGTTTAGAGAGATCCCCAGTTCCTATCTCTAGGCCCCATGCTGGGAGTCCCCGGTTGTCACTTAATGCCAACGACGGATGCCTCCCTCACGGGGTGGGGAGCGATCATGAGTGGTCGCTCCGCCCGAGGTCTGTGGGTAGGGCCCCATCTACTCTGGCACATCAACTGCCTAGAGATGCTGGCCGTGCTTCTAGCACTGAAACCTACATCAACCATCAAGGAGGTCTGCGTTTGCGCCCCCTGTGCAGGCTGGTGCACCAGATCCTCCTTTGGGCCCAGGGGAAACTCCTCTCTTTGAGAGCAGTTTACTTCCTGGGCTGGTTGAACGAGGCAGCAGACACCCTGTCGAGGCAGGGGTTGAGACCTGGGGAATGGCGGTTCCACCCCGATGTGGTGGTGCAGGTTTGGGAGAATTCGGAAGAGCCTAGGTGGATCTGTTCGCGTCTCAAGAGACCCCGCACTGTTCCCTCTGGTTCTCCCTTACTCCTGATGGGGCTGGACACCATGGCTCAGGCATGGCCGAGGCTGCGTCTGTGTGCCTTTCCCCCTGTCTCGCTGCTTCCAGGAGTTCTGGAGAGAGTTCACTGGGACAGAGTCAGTCTCCTTCTGGTAGCTCCAAGGTGGCCGAGCAAACCACGGTTCGTGGACCTGGTAGCTTGCCTTGAACCCCCTCCTTTCCCAGCTAAGGGGGTGCCATATTTTACCCCCGTCCAAAGCTGTGGAGGCTGTGGCTGTGGCCCCTGAAGGGGGCACAGCTCCGAGGTTCTGGTCTCTCCACTGAGGTGGTAGAGACTATTCTCCACTCCTGAGCTCCCTCCACGAGGAGGCCATATGCTGCCAGGTGGCATCTGTTCTGCTCGTGGTGTGAGCACCACTTTCTGTACACCCATAAGGGTTACATCCTCAAGGTGCCCTCTGTCGTCCAACAACCCACAAGATTACAGGCATTCTATCCTCCTCCGCTCCAGGCCCCAGACCAGGAGAAACTGAACCGGCTCTGTCCGGTGCGCGCACTGGACACCTATGTCCACAGGACAGGTCCTTGGAGAAGCACCGATCAGCTGCTTGTCTGCTACGGCCCTCCCAAGAGAGGCCTCCCTGCTAATAAGCAGACTCTGAGCATGTGGATTGTTGATGCTATCACATCATCTTATGATGACCCGGAGTGTGGCTGCCTCAAAATCTTGGCCTTCTGGAGTTCCCTCCAAGACATATGTAATGCTGCGGGTTGGTCCACCCCGCTGACCTTTGTGCAGTTTTATAAACTAGACAGCAGTGCGCTTTATACTCCTGCTTGTGACATCACCTCACTGGTGACGGCCAGCGTCCAATTTTTGACTGATTACACACATTATTTCAGAGCGTGAACACTCAGGCGCGATCCCAAAGCGTTTCGGCGCAGTGTCTCATTCCCTCAGGGAACTAGGGTTACATACGTAACCTAGAGACGATCTCATCAAAACCAGACGAAAGATCTCATTTGGTTTGGATAACTGAGTGTGTTAAAGAATTAAAAGATTGGATGACTAATAACTTTCTATTAATAAACTCTGATAAGACAGATTTTGTTTATCTGCCCAAAAACCAGTACACGGAAGCTCCAGCATTTCAACTTGGCTTGCTCATCAGGGACAAACCTACACTTATAAAGAACATCTTATTCATTTTATCCCAACATTATCTGTGTAAAGCTGCTTTGAGACAATGTTCATTGTTTAAGTGCTATACAAATAAAAATCAATTGAAAAATAAAAATTAACTTGCTTTTAGAAGTATGTACTGTAAATACTAGTTCAACAGTAAAAGACCTAGGAGTTATTTTAGACAGCAACTTGTCTTTTGTAAATCATATCATCCATATTACAAAAACAGCCCTTTTCCACCTTAGAAATATTGCTAAGCTAAGAAACGTGTATATCTGATGCAGAGAAGCTCGTCCATGCATTCATGACCTCCAGACTGGACTATTGTAATGAATTTATTGTAAGTAGTATTACTAGGTGGTTGTCCTGCATCACAAGGTCGAGTTCTCACAAGGTTGAGAAAATATGACCATATATCCACAATCTTATCATCCCTACACTGGCTACCTGTTAAGTTTTAGTCAGGGAACGGCCTGCCACGCCTTTCCCCAATGCACCGCATGCCCGTAGTAACTCCATATCATACTAAGTACCTGCACCTGGCGCTCGTCTCCACTCAGCCCTACTTAAGGCCCACTTTGCCCCAGAACCCTTGTCCATTCTACAGTTATTCTGGGGAACACTGACAGACTAAACTCTCTGTGGATTAACCTATCTATGGATTATGCCTTTCTCAAGCAATACCCTGATTCTGCGGACTTTGCCTTTCCTAAGGATTACCCGTATTCTATGGACTTTGTGAACACTGTTATTACTTTGTTATCTGTTCTACGCGTCTTCATTAAACCTTGTTCATCACAAATGCATCATGCATCTACGCATAACCTGAGTCAAAGGATTGCAAGGCCCTCAAACCAGTTTTTTGAGTTTTCCTAAGAAATTATCAAAGGGGAATCCTGATATAAGATCTAGATTGCCATGGATTTTGACATCTTCGCTGAGGTGCACCAGGCCATGAATATTGTAAACCAAAAACTCTTCACCATAAAGCTGGCCAAAGTGTTCAACAAATGAAAGCAACAGAGTATTTGCAAGGTCATTCATCTTCATGCAAAATTTTGGACTTGCCAAAATGTACACAGCTACAGACAAAAGCATGAAGTTGTCGTAGATTTGATGCTGTAGACCATCGTTCAGCACAACTGGACCAGTGTACAACAAGAATTGGCGTAGCTCTGTTGCTTTAAACCTACATCGATCTGCTAGTGCCCGAGGCCTTCGAGCAAACTCACATGGAATGTAATTTCTCAAGGCAATAAGTCTATCTGACACCATGGAAGCTTGAATGGATGATATGCGACAGTGCAAGGGACCAGTGGTGCTGATCCACAAGTCTAAGAGACGCCGCATTACACCCAGACAAACCAGGTGCATGTAATCATGTGGGAAACAAGTGACCATATCAATGCCAATGTCTGTAAGAGGTGAGTGCTGGATGCGGTGTTCTTCATCAGTTGCTTGCCTAAAACTCTCATCAGTTCTGCGCTTTGCATTCAACTCAGGAAATGTCATTCGATTTGATTTCCAAACACCTGTTTGGTGACACTTCTCACATCCACGATATGCAGTGTGTGACTTCACACCTCTGTTGAAGGCTCGGGCAGGGGCATCGCACACAACAGAAACAAAATGCAAAAAGAAAGATTTCTTCTTGAACAGAAACCCATCTCTCAACATTTTCAGCTCCTGAACCAGATCATGAAGATAATCAGCCAAAGAATTTGGATTTGAAGTACCACAAAAGAGTCCAATCAACACCAATTTGGCTTTGAAGTACCAATCAAGAGTCCAATTACACCTTTGCTGCAAGGTCACAGTGTGACCTTGCAGCAAACCAAGAATCGGCCAAAACTGTGTACTATTACTCTTAAAGAGTGGTAGTCCATCAAAATTCAACTGTAGTTTGAAGACATGTTTGTCTGACACAGTATGCCAAAATTTATCAAGGATTTTCCAAACAGAATTCAAAATTCCACAATAATGGAACACACCTCCAGCTATACTGCTAATGCTGCAGCGTGTTTTTGTTTTCAGCAACGTTCTTCCATTCTTAGGCAGAGAGGAATGATAGACTTTGAGAATGGTAAGAAGTGCTGACAAAGCAATTAGTGAAATTCCAAATTCAATTGCCCAATCTGCTAGTAAACTCTGCAAATCACTATCTCTCTGACTACAAGGTTCTCCAAGATCAGAGTGGTCCTCAACAGAAGCTGCAGTCTCTTCATTTACTTCCTTATCTTCAACATCAAACTCAATATTTTGGTGGTCACCTTCTTCATCACTAATTTCCATCTCTGATTTCCCTGGATCATCAACACAAACACTTAACTCCAAATTGTCCTCCACCTCCCCCTCCCTATGTTGCTCATTGTCAATCAATTCACTGACTAGTCTTAGTGCCCTCCTTCTGGAATTGCTCCTATCATTGTACTTCCAAACCTTTTCATACTGTGACTTTACTGAAGCCTTTTGTTCTTCCTCCTAAAAAAAAAATATAGATTATTAAAAAGTTTTAGACTATAATGAAAATGAAATACCAGAAAAAGAGAAGCTTTTTTCAGCCTCTGTTTGATTCTGAAAAAGCAAAAAAGCTTGATGATTAATTAAAACCACTAATTAAGAACCATTAATTATAATTAAAACCACATTTGATTTCTGTGATTTTAACTCAAAATAATACTGTTTGATGTAATACCTAATGAAATACTGTTTATACATGCAATCATGGCTGAACAATTAATTGAAAAGTAATCAATGACATAACATGCAACATACACCATGAATGAAATTCTAAAATATTGGTCAAACAAAAATTTATAATTTTCCCTGTGATTTAATGTATAGTTTTACAGACATTTGCTCCAACCAAATAACATCAAAATGACGGTTACAACCCTAATCTGCCAAAACTATTTAATTTAAGTGACATAATACAATGAGTGACTTTTTCAGGAGTAGTGGCATGTTAGTTTATTGTATTTACAACACGTAACAGTTAAATTAGATTAAAACTGCGTTCACATGCTACTGAAACAAGGGCACTCATTTAAGTGCATGCTGGATAAATGTATTATTTTTTTTGCCATCGTCCGTTTATTCATACACGTACGGGTGTATTTTTTTTATTTCATTCATTTTATTACCCACCACTAACTGGGTAAATAAAACTACAATCCCATGAAGCATTGCAAATTATAATTGCGCCTTTTGGCCAACTTTGCTCTGATAGGCCAATTTCGCATTTCCAGGTTTTTAAAATCATGATTGGTGCACGCTGGGTAAAAGGTAAAAAAAAAAACTGTTTGTTTTATTAAAGTCTACCCCAACCCTTCACAGATTTTTTTTTTTTTTTTTTTTGCTGAAAACAAGAACATACAAATCAGTACAAAATACAAAATATCTACAGTAGTGATACTTGAAAGACAACAACAAAATACAACAGTAAAAAAAAAAAAAAACAATACAAAATAAATCAATAAATAAAATAAATCAAAAAAGGGCCATTGTTTTAAATAAAATTCCTTACACAAAAACTTTTAGTACAGTAGAAATTTTAACAGCTTTATCGTAGATATTGAAATCAAATTAATATAATGTTCTATATCTCTTTAAAAAGACCACAAAGACAGGTAAACTTTGCTTAAGAAAATAATTACATTTATAATAAAACAAATTTTCTTTTGTGGGGTCTGAGTCAAAATACCCAAATATGTATAACATTTCTCATTTGTAATGAAAATTCTGGCAAAATCTTCAATTTAACAAAAACACCAATATCATACCAAAATAAGTGTTCCACTATTTCACCTTTACTATTATTATACAGTGTGACAAAAATTACAGTATACTGATGTGCGCATGCCCAGTAGTTTTAGATTTAGCTAAGGATTAAATATAATGAAAATGTTTAGACTGTCTTAATTGGTGGTTTATTGGTCTACAAGTTTAAATTAATCGCATAAAACTTATCAGCTGAAATCAAACAATTACAGTTGATTTTCATAATTCAGCAATATAAATCTTTATTGTTGCCTGGATTAACTTGAAGGCATTAGACACAGAAAGATGGAAATATCTTTGTGAATTAAAACATTGGGATTTTACTCAAAGGTATTTGAAATGGATTTTAAATATGGGTTAAAGTCGGCCATACATATGTGGCCCACATATGTATACTTGACATCTGGGCCGAATACTACCGGGCCATGTTTGGCCCACATGCTGTATGCCAGTGCCGGATGAATGCCAGCTGTGCCATATGAATGCCAAATCTGGGCCAGATTTGTTTGCTCACTGGGACGGTTGGGAGCAGCCACCCCATCTGGACATTGGTTTCAGCTTGCAAAATGTTAGTTGCTTGGGTGACTGGAGTCATGACAGCAACATACTCTGACAGGAATGCAAGTTCAGCTGGATTAAACCTGTGATGAAGACAAAACATATAAACAATAAGAGACAAAAAAACAGCATTGCTACCTGACCAGATCAATATCATGCAATGGATTGGTTCATCATTAAGTTTTAATCGTTCTATTCAATGTTGTACAAGTAGAATATGGACCAGAATTAAAATTCCAAACATTTTTAAACTTACATTGGAACTTTCAAATCTGTGCAGAAAACTCTCATTGTTGCCTCTCCCTTTTCTTTCACTATCCTGAGGAGTCTCTCCACAGCCATGAACACAGAGTTCCACCTTGTTGCATTCGGTCGCACAAGCTGGAGGGAGCAAGCATCTTCCACAGTTTCAGCTGCTGTTGAGGATCTTGAACACTTATTCCAAAGTGCATTGCACTTGCCAAATGTTGAGTAGTATAATTTCTTGTATGCGTCATTGGACACTGCCTTGCTGGCATCTGCAGTGGCTATTAGGTTAAGAATGTGGCATGCACAACGCTGGTGCTTCGGGAGCTGGAACTCAAAACCATCATCCTCATCCAAAAGTGAAGATACATCGACAAACTCTACCTCCTCCTCATTTTTGTCTGCTTCTTCTTCCTCCTCCTCCTCTTCCGCCTGAACTAGAGCACCAGCATTGTTATCTTCATCCTTTGAAGACTTTGAAGGCTTTGATGAAGTTGGAGCCATTGTCTGTTGTTGTTCTGACCATCTTCCCTCGAATTTCATACTCGGCATGGATATCATTAAGTGCATTTGCCAGAACGTTGAAAGTGTGAGAGCCTTTTAATCTTTTACATGCCAGGGCCACTGAGCACCTTTTTAAACTTTCGGGTTCCACCCAGTGAGCCGTGACCCCAATGAAACTACGGCGCCTGGCTGACCAGCAGTCAGTGGTTGTTGCGATGTGGTCAACAGTTTTCATGGCTTCAATAATCTTGATCTTGTGAGTGTGATTCTTGTCATTATTTTGCTATTTGGCACCAGGTCTAACTCAAAGTCGCGGAAAGCTTCTTGCTCTACAATGTTGAAAGGCTGAAGTCCTCCGACAACATACTTCATGATTGCCTTGTCAAAAGATCTCTGGGGCATCGTGGTCCAGCTACCCATTAACGTGGGCTGCTTGATGGAGGGGGAGGGAATCGCAGTCTTTTTCTTTTGCTTTGCAGATGTGAGTTCCTCGTATCTACTCAAGTGGCAGTCATGCTTTCTCTGAAAAGAGACAAAAATATATAGTTTTACCTTCACAGGATTATGCCCGCAACATTATAGGTGAGTGTAGTAACTGCTGTGACACTTTTGATAAAAGCGAAATTAATTCAATTAAAGTCAGTTGCCCACCATAATTCTATATTAAAAAACTTAAGCAAGAAACTCCTACATCCTTCATTGCTGCTGCGCTGCTCTTGTACTCTCTGCGATTACTTGCAAAACCCTGTAGGCCTACTTGGCAACAATCAGTTTATTAATTTAGCATTAGCTATGTCAGTGTTAGGGATGTCAATTTAGACAAATTCCCATAAGCAATCCTTAGTTAAATTAACGATCAAGTGCGCCTTACGAACGTTTGCGTCCATTGTCCAAATTAACTTTATTTTATTTCTATAAAAACAAATGTGTGTAGGCAAGTAATGTAATAAATGGATAGCCATTGCGTTTTTCCACCAGTCTTACAGTATTGAAGTAGTTCTACTTCGTTACTATACATCTCGGGTATATCGGGTAGCTAACGTTAGTTAACTTATCTAGCGCTTACGGATAGCTCAAACTTCTGTGTTTTGTGTATTATATTATTTTTAACTTACCTCGATATGTTTCTTCAAATTCGACGGTGAATTTTTGAAGGACATTATTTCACAATCATTCGGGAGGCAGAGTAAGCGCTTCATTCTATATGAATTGTCTTTCACTCCGACAAATGCAAACATGGACTCTAAATAGGGCCACGGGTGGTCTTCTTCCTCATCGCCACGATCAGTTGGAAGTGAAGGATTTGAAGGTGAAATTTCTGGGTTTTCCATGTCGAAAACCAACTAAAGTGCTCTCAATGCAGGCAGGCAGCGCTGTCTTCTTTGATCGTCTGATTCGCTCAATGATGAGCCAGCTTATTCAAACCTGTGACAGAGCCATCTACTGCTCTGGCAGTGATAATGTGGGTTTGGAATGATTCGTAACATTTTTATAATTGTAACGAGTAACGATGCAGAACATAAAAAATCTATCAGAGTAAAAGTATTAAACTCATCGAAAATATGTACTGAAGTAAAAGTGGAAGTAGGAGAAAAAACAATACTCCAGTAGAGTACAGATACGGCCTTTTAGTACTTAAGTACAGTAGTGAAGTAGTTCTACTTCGTTACTATACATCTCTGCTCAAATCCTTTTTGAGATCTTCCGACAAGCTTTGCCTTCAAGAACAACACCTGATCTGATCTTCAGGAGAACCTGGAAGGACATCTGACTCCCTCCAAACCGACTCTTCAAAGATTCCTTTGTCTACCGCATCCGGACTCTTGTGCAACAAGCCAATGCAAGTACAGGTAGTTTTTCGACTTACGACCACGATTGGGACCGACAGACCGGTCGTAACACGATTTGGTCGTAAGTAGAGTAGGCTATATGTACAGTACTGTGAAATGATGCCGGAAGCTGGTACGCACTGTCGTACGCCGCGGCTAGCGATTGTGGCCGTAAAGTCGAATGGTAGTAAGTTGCATAGGTCGTAAGTCGACAACTACCTGTAACCGTTTTACCAAACAATTTAGATGAGTGTTTAAGTTTGAGCCCCTTAATTTTAAGGTGAATTTGAATTATTTGATGATTTCTCATTTAGGATGTGGTTAATTTTAAAGTTCCTTTTAATACATTCAAGAGTACTTCTTTTTCACCTGGGAATCTAAATGACCTGTGCCAGACGTTACATTAACCTGGAAGTGATGGTGGATGACTACGTTTCTGCCCTGGTTGAAAAATTTAATTCTATTAGTGCTGATGTCTCACTAACTCTTTCTCTGCCCACAGATAAGCCAACACACCCTTTTGTGCCTAATCAGCAGGTCCTGATATGAAGTCTGAAGCCTACCAAGGTCGGTGAGCTGAAGTATCTGGGTCCAGCGACTGTTCTAGCTGTAACCAGAATTGGAGTTCTGACTGATTATCAGCCACAGTGGATACATGCAAGCAGGATCAAAACAGCAACCGCTTAATCTGTGCACTAATTGGTCTGTTGGCCTACAAAGCCTACCTAAGTGAGTATTCAGGACTGAAACAGTTGAGAGCCCACGGAAAGATTATTTCTTTATAGTAGAAAGAGGGTCATCTCCGTGGTGAAGATCTGACTCACTGACTGTTTTGTTTAGCTTACCCTGATACCTTCTCTAGGTCTAAATTCTATAACAATATTTGCATAGTTGTAATTACACTCCGAATTTTCCTTATTTTCTTTCAAGTCAAGTCAAGTCAAGAGGCTTTTATTGTCATTTCTACTATACACAGTGGTACACAGTACACAGTAAAAACGAGACAACGTTTCTCCAGAACCCTGGTGCTACACTAAACAACAACAAACAAAACAACATCGAGCTACAACACAAGTTACATAAAGTGCATCGAGTGCAACCTAGTGCAAACAGTGCAGACAGACAGTGCAGACAGACGACACAAGACAAGACACAAAACCCTATATAGCGCCGACCAGTAAACCTACTGTATACTTGAATATACAGTACTGTACAAGAAAACTGTAAAAACTATACAAACTAAAAACTATATCCCAGAAGTGAGTATAAACAGAACAATGTAGTGCAAAAAATACAGCAGCAGTCAAAGGTGCAAAAAACAGCATGTAAACAGTATAATACAATGATAATGATAAATGTGCAAAAAACAGCAGTTGAGAGTGTGGTACAGTTGAGAATAATAAATAATAAATAAATGAATGGTGGTGGAATGGATTGAGATGAGTGACGAGTGTGTGTTAAGTGTTAAGTCCAGGAAAAATTTTTTCAGTTCGTTACACACATTTGAGTGCGTGTGTGTGTGTGTGAGAGTTCCGTTTCATTTCTGTGTATTAAGTAGCCTGATGGCTTGTGGAAAGAAACTGTTGCATAGTCTTGTTGTGGCGGCCCGAATGCTTCGGAACCGTTTTCCTGATGGTAGGAGTGTAAAAAGTGTGTGTGAGGGGTGTGTGTGATCGTCCACAATGCTGTGTGCTTTGCGGATGCAGCGTGTAGTGTAAATGTCCATGATAGAGGGGAGAGAGACTCCGATGATCTTCTCAGCTGTCCTCACTATCCTCTGTAGGGTCTTGCGATCCGAGACGGTGCAGTTCCCAAACCAGGCAGTGATGCAGCTGCTCAGGATGCTCTCAATGGTCCCTCTGTAGAACATGGACAGGATGGGGGGAGGGAGGTGGGTTTTCCTCAGCCTTCTCAGAAAGTAGAGACGCTGCTGGGCTTTCTTGGTGATGGAGCTGGTGTTAAGTGACCAGGTGAGGTTGTCTGCCAAATGAACACCAAGGAATTTGGTGCTCTTGACGATCTCCACTGAGGATCCATCAATAATCAGTGGAGATTGGTCGCTCTGTGCTCTCCTGAAGTCCACAACCATCTCTTTCGTTTTGTCCACGTTCAGAGTTTGCTCCACACCAGGCAGTTAGCCGTTGCACCTCTTCTCTATATGCTGACTCGTCGTTCTTGCTGATTAGACCCACCACGGTCGTGTCATCAGCGAACTTGATGATGTGGTTCGAGCTGTGCATTGCTACACAGTCGTGAGTCAGCAGAGTGAACAGCAGTGGGCTGAGCACACAGCCCTGGGGGGCCCCAGTGCTCAGTGTGGTGGTGCTGGAGATGCTGTTCCCGATCCTGACTGACTGAGGTCTCTCAGTCAGGAAGTCCAGGATCCAGTTACAGAGGGAGGTGTTCAGGCCCAGAAGGTTCAACTTCTCGATCAGGTGCTGAGGAATGATTGTGTTGAATGCTGAGCTGAAGTCAATGAACAGCATTCGTACATACGAGTCCTTGTTATCCAGGTGGGTGAGGGCCAGATGGAGGGTTGTGGAGATAGCATCGTCCGTGGAACGGTTTGGACGATACGCAAACTGCATGGGGTCCAGGGAGGGTGGAAGCTGTGTCTTAATGTGCCTCATGACGAGCCTCTCGAAGCACTTCATCACGATGGGTGTGAGCGCGACGGGACGATAGTCATTGAGGCAGGAGACAGAAGACTTCTTCAGTACGGGAACAATGGTCGTTGTCTTGAGGCACGTGGGAACAACGTTGCTGCTCAGGGAGATGTTGAAGATGTCAGTGAGGACATCTGCTAGCTGTTCTGCACATTCCCTGAGCACTCTGCCAGGAATGTTGTCTGGTCCAGCAGACTTCCGTGGGTTAACTCTGCATAGAGTTTTCCTCACTTCAGCTGTGGTTAGACAGAGCACCTGGTCAGTGGGAGGAGGGATGGTCTTCCTCGCCACCACGTTGTTCTGCACCTCGAACCGGGCGTAGAAGTCGTTCAGCACATCTGGGAGGGAGGGGTCACGGTCACAAGCAGGTGATGTGGTCTTGTAATTCGTGATCGCCTGGATGCCCTGCCACATGCGCCGGGTGTCTCCACTGTCCTGGAAGTGGTTGTGGATTTTCTTCGCGTGTGCGCGCTTCGCCTCTCTGATGGCACGAGACAGTTTGGCCCTTGCTGTTTTTAAGGCCGCCTTGTCCCCTGATCTGAAGGCAGAGTCTCTTTGTTTCAGCAGCGCACGCACATTTGCAGTCATCCACGGTTTCTGGTTGGAGCGTGTAGTGATGGTCTTGGAGATGGTCACATCATCAACGCACTTGCTGATGTAGCTGGTCACTGATGATGTGTACTCCTCCAAGTTGATGGAATCGCCGTAGGTTGCAGCCTTTCTAAACATGTCCCAGTCAGTGCACTCAAAACAGTCCTGAAGAGCAGAAGTAGCTCCTTCTGGCCAGGTTTTCACCTGTTTCAGAACCGGTTTAGAGCGTCTGATGAGCGGTCTGTATGCTGGAATTAACATAACAGAGCTGTGGTCTGAGTATCCGAGATGGGGGCGGGGCTCCGCATGATACGCGCCGGGGATGTTTGTGTAAACACGATCCAGCGTGTTCGCTCCTCTCGTTGCAAAGTCCACATGCTGATGGAGTTTAGGAAGCACAGTCTTGAGATTCGCATGGTTGAAATCTCCGGCGATAATAAACAATCCGTCGGGGTGAGCATTCTGCAGGTCACTAATAGCACCATAGAGTTCACTCAGTGCCTCCTTAGCATTAGCACTGGGTGGAATGTACACTCCGACGATGTAAACTGTGGTGAATTCCCGTGGTAAATAAAAAGGTCTGCATCTAACAGTCACAAACTCCACTAGCGATGAGCAGTAGCGTGAAACGAGCACAGAGTTCTTACACCATTCCATGTTGATATAAACACACACGCCACCACCGCGAGTCTTACCGCACAGAGCTGCGTTTCTGTCGGCTCGAAACACGGTTAGCCCGTCTAGCTGGATGGCGGCTTCCGGAACTCTGTCGCTGAGCCACGTCTCCGTGAAAACAAAGACGCAACAGTCTCTAAACTCTCGCCGTGTGGTTTGCTGGAGTCGGATGTAGTCCAGTTTATTATCCAGGGAGCAGACGTTGGAAAGAAAAATGGACGGGAAATGGAAAAATGAACACATCATTCAGAGAGGAAACTGTTTTGTATACCTGATAATACTAATAGACATATTGAACAAGCACTGAGAAACAATAGTCTCATGATGTCTCGGAGAACGTGAAATAACTGCTGAACAAAGTTTTTTTGAGAAGATTAAGAATATGTTTGAGTGTTGAACACTACTTTGTTTTAGTATTGATTCTTGTATTGAATGTTGGAATTGTACTTTGTATGTTGCCATGTTTGATGACGATGGTAAGACAGGCCATAAAGGCCTCGATTGGAGTGGTGATGATAAAGGATTATATGCATGTAGGGATGGAATGAAATTAAATCTGTTGTTTTTGTTTGTCTTTATCTTTTCATTTGCAGTTTATGTCACTGATTCTGTTCCCAAGAAGAACATCCTATTTTATTGGTGCGTCATGCTAAATCATAAATGATTTAAAGTGGCCATTGTTAGTGTTAAGATGATTCTCACACTGGTCCACACAAATTCCTTTGTCTGTTCAGTGTCTATAGCATATTTACGATGTTAGTATGTAAGGTATACAGGGAGTCTTTATCTGAGCTAGTATATCTTCTTGTCTACACAGGAAACAACTTTAGATCAAGCTTTCTTTCCAATGTGTGTATATATACACAGTTGAAACCAGATATTTACATACACTTCAGAAAAAAACAAAAACTTTTATTTCTTTACTGTCATACATTAAATCAGAGTAAACTTTTTCTGTTTTAAATCAATAAATATTAACATATTTTTTGCATTTGTTAAATGTCAGAATCGAGCGAGGGAGAATTTTTATGTATTTTTATTATCACTTTCATCAAAGTCAGAAGTATACATACAATTCCTTAGTATTTGGTGGAATTGCCCCGAAACTGTTTCACTTGGGCCAAACGTTTTGGGTATCCTTCCACAAGCTTTCTACAATAGTTTGCTGGAATTTTGGCCCACTCCTCTTGACAGAACTGGTGTAACTGGGTCAGGTTTGTAGGCCTTCTTGCTCGCACTCGCCTTTTCAGTGCCGCCCACAAATTTTCTATGGGATTGAGATCAGGGCTTTGTGATGGCCACTCCAATACCTTGACTTTGTTGTCCTTAAGCCACTTTGTAACTAATTTGGAGGTATGCTGGGGTCATTGTCCATTTGGAAGACCCATTTGTGCCCAAGCTTTAACTTCCTGGCTGATGTCTTCAGATGTTGCTTTAATATATCCACATAATTTTCCTTTCTCATGATGCCATCTATTTTCTAAAGTGCACCAGTCCCTTCTGCAGCAAAGCAGCCCCACAACATTATACTAGCACCCCCATACTTGACAGTTGGGATGGTGTTCTGAGGCTTCAAAGCTTCGCCCTTTTTCCTCCAAATATACCGTTTATCATTATGGCCGAACAGTCCAATTTTTGTTTCATCAGACCACAGGACATGTCTCCAGAAATTAAGATTTTTTCCCTCATGTGCAGTTGCAAACTGTAGTCTGGCTTTTTTTATGGTGGTTTTGAAGTAATGGGTTTCTCCTCCCAGAGTAACCTTTCAGCTCATGGCGGTATAGTATTCGTTTTACTGTGAATAATGACACTGTCTTACCAGTTTCAGCCAGCATCTTCACAAGATCGTTTGCTGTTGTCCTGGGGTTGATTTGCACATTTCGCAACAAAAAACTTTCCTCTCTGGGACTCAGAATCCGTCTCCTTCCTGAGCGGTATGATGGTTGTACATTACCATGTTTTTTATACTTGCGTATTATTGTCTGAACAGATGAACGTGGGACCTTCAGGCATCTGGAAATTGCACCTAAGGATGAGCCATACTTGTGGAGGTCAACAATTCTTTTTCTGATGTCTTGGTGGATTTCTCTTGATTTTCCCATGATGTCAAAGAAAGAGGCTCTGTGTTTGAGGTGTGCCTTTATATGCATCCACAGGTGTGCCACCAATTAACTCAAATGGAATCAATTAACCTATCAGAGGCTTCTTAAGCTCAGAATGGAAACATCTGGAGGTTTTTTTGTTTAAAGGCACGATAAAATTAGTGTATGTATACTTCTGACTTTGATGAAAGTGATAATAAAAATACATAAAAATTCTCCCTCGCACGATTCTGACATTTAACAAAAATATGTTAATATTTATTGATTTAAAACAGAAAAAGTTTACTCTGATTTAATGTATGACAGTAAAGAAATAAAAGTTTTTGTGTTTTTTTCTGAAGTGTATGTAAATATCTGGTTTCAACTGCACTTATGTTGCCTGCAATAAACAGAAGAAGAACATTGCTCCATTCTGTGTGCTGTGTGATTCTTCCCTGATATCAGAAAGGCACCACAGGCATCGCAGTTCATATGGAAAACCTCTCCAAGAATTACGTTTTGTTTGGGCATGATAAAAATTTAACACTTACCAAGAAAGAGAAATGGTATGAAATTATCCCAGATGAACTAAGGAAAATCCATTTTACAAAGTCGTCAGATAAATCAGTTTGGGTTCTCATTTAGTTATTTTTTTCCTTTTTGGTACTGCTAAAAGCATGCATATATGCTCTGACGGCCATCTTTTTTATCTTTTTTTCCGTTCAAGGTTGCCCCCCCTCTGATCAGCAACAATGATGACAAAGAGCACTCATTAAGGGCGAAGCTGCTCTTAATTTTTCAATTTCATAAATATTTCTGGTTTGTGACATTTACTAATTTCTTTTGCCAATATTTGATTCACAAAACCTTAAAATAATATATTTAAAAAGTTATTTTAAATTATTGTGCATTTGAATAATTATTTCTCTTTTTTTTGTTTTTGATACGGTTCTTATGACCTTGGTTACACCCTCCCCTCTGGAATATATGCACGTCCCGTTGCATCTATCAGCGACTACAGGGCAACTACTGATTCTTCTAAGATTGAAGTCAATGCTTCGCTTAGGATAAGGACTGAATGACCAGGGTAGGTGAATTCCCTAACTGTGGATATTAAAACTTTTTGGGGGAGTGTCGCTCTCTTTGTCAGCGCCTGGGGGCAACACTGTCTTTAGGTTTAGTGCTCCTGTCTTCAATTTGAGTGCTCTCAGTATGCCTCAATTCATTAGTAATTATGTTTGTTCCTTAATCAGAAGACTCAGAATTTATTGGAGCTACCTCAGTCATTCGAGTGGGAGATTTACTCAAGTGCTCAGGGGGCTCTTCAGGTTCTGGTCTGGGCTCCACTGAGATATCTGGCTTAGTACTGAATAATTTATGCTCATCCACACCCACTTCCATTACGACAGGTTCATCCGAAATTTGCCCCACTCTGTTTAAGCAAGCATTTCTCGTAGGTTCTTCAGGATCATCCTCCACATGTTTCTTAGCCGACAACTTCTCCCCAGTAGGTTCAAAGGCAGATAAACCAATTGCATATTCTGGAACACACAATGAGCTCTTAGTGGCCACCTCATAACTGTCTCGCGACCGATTCTTTAAATCTTGCGCATATTGAGAGTGGGACTTAATTGGACTGTCTACTGGCAGTCCGAATGCCAGATCAACTGGTAGGCATGGTTGCCTCCCGAACATGAGTTTGTAAGGCGTGTACCCAGTGGTATTGTTATGAGTGCAGTTGTAGGTGTAAACTAAAGGCTTCTTTTCATTTTCCAATGTCCCCAGCATCTGGAGGAGTGTGCGATTAAATTGTTCAACTGGATTGCAACTTGGGTGGTATGGTGTACTCCTAACTTTGGCAATACCTGCGACCTTACACAATTCCTTTATTGTATGTGACTCAAAATCTGCTCCTTGGTCACTATGCAGTTTCTCTGCATAGTGTACCAGGAAATTGTCCCACAAGCTCTTGGCAATGGTTTGGGCAGTTTGGTTTCGAGTTGTTATAGCAACAGCATACTTAGTAAAGTGAATTGTTTAATCCTTTCTCTCTCCTTTTGTGAGACCAGATCATCTAGAGGTTCACCGTGCGGTCATCTGGAAAGCCCATCGGCATCTTGATTTTGTCTACCTGCTCTGTACTGCAGCTTAAAGTTGTAGGTTGACAAGCTGGATAGCCAGCGGTAGCTGGTGGCGTCAAGCTTTGCTGAGGTTAAAATATACGTCAAGGGGTTACTGTCTGTTACGACTGTAAATTCTGAGCCATAGAGGTAGTCACTAAATTTGGAGGTGAAAGCCCATTTTAGTGCCAAATACTCTTACTTGTGTGCAGGGTACCTACTCTCACCCCTGGTCAATCCTCTCCTGGTATAAGGCTGCACCGAATCCAGTAGTACTAGCATCGGTGTGAAGCACATAGGGAAGCTTGTGGTCAGCAAAGCCCAAAACAGGTGCAGCTGTGAGTTTGTCAATTATGGAGTCAAAAGCGATCTGACAATCCGAATTCCATCGGTCACCAAAGTCTTATTGGGGTTAAAATATACTCTATCCTATTACCACTCTTCTTGAGTGGAGGATACCCCACTGTAAGGTCTGTCTCAACCCCATCTTGCAAGACTATATGGCCCAGGTATTTCACTGACGTTTGGAAGAACTGACATTTTTCGGGCGACAGTTTCAGCCCATACTTCTTAAGTCAATTGAGAACTTGCTGCAGTCTCAATTCATGCTCATCTAGAGTCTTGGAAAAAACTATGAGATCATCAATGAAGACCAGCACCTGTTTCCTATTTAAGTCTCCCATGCATCATTCCATTAATCTTTGGAACGTACTCGGCGCATTAGTAACCTCCTGCGGCATTCTGTTGAATTCCCAGAACCCGAGTGGGCAAACAAAAGCTGCTTTATACTTATCAGCTTCCTCCATCTCAATTTGGTAAAAGCCAGATTTTAAATCAAGCACAGAAACCACTTCGAGCCAGGCATGGAATTCAACAACTTAGAAATCCTCTCTCTCCAGCTTGTGGACAAGGGGAAATTACCAAAGTCGAAAGTAAGGTTAGCGCAGGTAGGTCTCACTTCCCTGGCTTTTACATTTGAACTCTGACACTACTGGTCTATTACCTTTTGGATAGCATGAATCTCTGCCAACACAACTTTTGAAGGGATTTTTATGTCAGTCTGTGTTCCTTTTTTTTTCCGACGGAGGAGCTCGGGGGCGAGGCGTCACCGACGGAGGAGCTCGGGGGTGAGGCGTCGCCGACGGAGGAGCTCGGGGGCGAGACGTCGCCTTCAGGGGAG
Organism: Silurus glanis; assembly: GCA_014706435.1. Lineage (NCBI taxonomy): Eukaryota > Metazoa > Chordata > Actinopteri > Siluriformes > Siluridae > Silurus > Silurus glanis. Next base: position 1,538,046 of record JAAIIK010000095.1, read on the forward strand.
CTCGGGGGCGAGACGTCGCCTTCAGGGGAGCTCGGGAGCGAGACGTCGCCTTCAGGGGAGCTCGGGAGCGAGACGTCGTCTCTGGAGGAGCTCGGGAGCGAGACGTCGTCTCTGAAGGAGCTCAGATGCGAGACATGTGTATGTATATGCTTAAGTATGTGGGGTCGCCCTTAGAGGAGTCAGGGACCGTGACATCATGATCGAGTGGCTCTGGAACCGACCTGTGGCTGTCAGAGGGGCCTTGGGGAGCGATGGAGCTCCCCACAGGGGCTTCACCCTCGGAGAGAGGGTCCTTTCATGGCCAGGCAGCGGTACGACGTCCCTTTCGCAGCCAGGCGGCGGTTCGACGTCCCCTTCGCAGCCAGGTGGCGGTATGACGTCCCCTTTGTGGCCTTGGGGCTGAGCTGTGCCCTCCTTGGGACTCTGGAGCAGAGAGGAGCTCACGGGGACTCTCTGGGACGGAGAGGAGCTCTCCTGGGGTCTCTGGAGCGGAGCTGAGCTCTCCTGGAGGTCCTGGGGCGGAGCTGAGCTCTCCTGGAGTGGAGCTGGGCTCTCCTGGAGGTCCTGGAGCGGGGCTGAGCTCTCGTTGAAACTTCGGAGCGGAGCGCCTGCGGGAACCTCGGAACAGCGCGGCACGCTCGTGGAAGCTCTGGAACGGAGGCGCGCGCTCGTGGAAGCTCTGGAACGGAGACGCGCGCTCGTCGAAGCTCTGGAATGAGCACTCTGAAGTACCCTGGGATGGAGCACTCTCATACTCGAGGGGGCTTCCATGGAGATCCTCCACATCCATCCCAAACATCCCCAAGAGAAGCCCAAAGAAGCTGGTGCATGAGCCAAAATCGCCTCCGTTGGCACTCCATAGCGTGCTGGCTTTGGAGAGAGTGTCACCAGACAAGAGGGAAGTGCGGAAGGCGATCTTGGCTCGTTCGGAGGAGAGCTGGGAAAGATTTACCTCCACATACTCGCAGATGCTCCGTAGAAGTCCGCCCACTTTAATGCTCTCACCGGAGAAACGAGCCGGGAATCCCCTCGTGCTGTCGGGTGGGCGGGGCGCAGCCGCACTCGCATGATCCGGCTTTGGTGAGTCCGAACCATGAGGAGTGGCATGGAGCTTCTGGGGGAAATCGGGAGCTGGATTCGGCTGCCAATCCATCGCGGTTGAGATCGCAGTAGGGCGAATCTGCTTTCGGTTTCGGTCGGTTCTTCTGTCAGGGTGGCGATCACGACGCGGAAGCGGAAGTAACTCAATCATCGTTTATTCAACACAAAACACACACAAGTCATGGAGAGCCACCATTAGAGAGTTATCCGCTCGGGACGAGTAATCAAACATGGAAAGCAATGTCCGGAAAACGAAAGTAAACTCCGATGGCAACGAGTAATCCTATACGGAGACGGAGTTAGGAGACCGAACTAGCTGGAAAGGCTGGTTGTACGGGATCCAGGCGATCACCAGCATGACCTTCAAGAACCGACAGCCTGTGACTCGAGAATGTGAGTTTATGTAGTCATCTCCTAAACGAGCCTCAGCTGTCAGGAATCAAAGCCGGCGCGGCAAAACGAGGCAGCGTGACTGCTACCGAGGGGGGCGTGGCAGGGGGATCCCTGACAGCTACCAAAGGGGGCATGGCAGGGGAATCCCTGACACTACCAGTATCTGGGAAAGACTTCTTAAATCTGGCACCACCAGGGCCAGGGTGGAGACTTCCATTTTGATTCCTTTGAATACCTTGGGGAATTTTAGGGTTAACTCAATGTACCCCAGATAAGGCACTGCCTGTCCGTTAGCTCCTTCTATCTATAGTAAGTTACCCAATGGCTTTGAAGGGTGGTCTTGCAAATTTATTTCATAAAATGACTGAGGAATCGTGGTTACCTGTGACCCTGTGTCTAGCAGGCAATTCACTTCCTTTTCTCCAATGGTGACCTTTGCTGTGCATTTTACTCCCACTAGCCCCTTTGGTAAATGCTTCAATCGCGGTGCACTATGGCTGTTCACATCAGATGTCTGCTTATAGCGTTCACGGCGGCAAACTAAATGTCTGGTCTCCATATGCCCTGCTACAGAGACCCTTTTTAGTTTAAAGGCTGGGCAAGCTTTCCATGCAAAAAGACCAATCGGCTTTGACGCTCTCTTAATTTAAGTCGCTTCTCCTCGAATTTAGAAGGGTTTGCAGCGTTCTCGCAATTCATAGCCAGGTGTCCATCCTCGCCGCAGTGGAAACAGTACCAGGGCCATGGCCTGTTCATTTTCAGTTGCCCGTTTCTGAAACTTATATCTATAGTCTCTGTTTCACACTGTCCATGTGTGGGAGAAGTTCTATGCACCTTATGAGAGGCACTTTGAGTTTGCAGCTCCGCAGTCAACTCAGCCTTCTCCTTTATGTCAGTAGCTTGAGCTTGGATTTCTGCAACTTGTTTCTTTAGAAAACTGGTTTCTGAATTATTAGAGTTAAACACATCACATGAACAGACTGAAGCTTGATTAGAGACAGCCCGTGACTTTGGGTTAGGCATTAGAGGGCTTTGTCATCCCAAGATGCTTTCTCATCCGCTCCTCCTTAGAAGCATGTTTAATCTCTTGGGTTTTAATAAGCAACGATAATTTGGCAAAGGTGGTTGGATGGGTTTCTCTTTTTTCTAGCTGGAGGTCAGCAATTAGGTGATTGTCCCAACACCCTCTGCAAAATTGTTTAAAAAGGTAACAGTCACGTTTACTTTCTGCTATGCCACCTCGTCTGATTGCCACACTCAGCATAACTTGTAAACGGTGCAGGTAATCCGATGATTTTTTACTCTGGTTCTGTAAAGTGCCTTTGAGTTTGGCCAACAACTCATCTCCATCCTCAACGGAACCATATATGGACTCTAACAATTCAAGATATACAGCAGGTAGGGCTTGAGGGCACACGTTTTACAATGTCAGCAGCAGGCGGTAAGAGACTATCAAGGATTTTTCTCATTTTGTGCAAGTCAGAGATGGAAGGGTCATTGAACAAGAAGTCAACGCTTGCACGCCAGATGTCAAAGTCAGGTTCATTGAGAGGGCGTGGAACCTCCCTGAGAAGACCCTAAGATGGATTGAGATCTGCTCTGACAGGGTGGCTTCATTTGTTTTCACTATATGTTTGACCACCATTCTTTGGACACTGGGTGGGTCTATAATATTTGTGGGGAAAACAGTGCAAGCTGTCACAACATCACTAGTGGTGGTTTCTGGAGAAGGCGGTGATGCAAAGGCTATTTTAGTCTTGGTTGGGTTTTTAGGCTCCAAGCTTTGGCTTTCTGTCACTTTCACATTTGTTATACAGGGGGTGAAGGAGTTACTTATTGATGGTGGTACGATGGCCTGTGCACTCTGAAGATCACTACTACAACAATTTATGCTCGCTTGCTGAGGTTCTGTTGGAGCTTGATTTTTGCTTTAAGATTCCCCAATTCCTCTTTAAGCACACTTTGAAAAAGCCTCTCACTCTCTTTGGCAAGGGCCTTCAATTCTTCAAGGTACTCCTTAGTCGGCTAGCAGTTGGAGTGTAAACAGTGGCTAGAGCATGCACTCGGAAGGTAACAGCTGGGTCAGAGATACTTGACAAGGTTAAGGGTAAAAAAGGGTGCAAATTTTGGATTGCTGAGTTATGGTTATATTCTACTACGGCATTTCTATGAAACTCTGAATCTGGGTCATCATTGATAATATTATGGCCAATTGAACTGTATCTCTGCAGTTATGTTTCTAGCTCATTGTCTACTTCAGTTAGCTTAAGACCTCCGGATAAGAGCACATTTGCTACGTCAACATTTTCCAATGTCACAATTTCCATTGTAACTGTTATAATTTTTCAACTAGCTATTTCTGTTGCAAAACTAATTTCCCTTCTCAGTTTCATTAACAGCTACCGTTTGCTGCAAGAACCAGCTCCTCGCTGGCTCGCCAACTTTCTGCAGCACTTGTCCTACAGTCTAAGCATAAATGACTTCCTAATATCTCGGACCAGATCAGAAGACTATGCCTGCTCTTGAACCAGTGTTGCAGCAAGGCAGAAGAAAAAATTGCAAACCAATATTATAATTGTAAGCTAAGTATTTTCTTCTTATATCTCTATGCTAACTTATATTTCCGGTCTATTAATTTTAGTCACCCGCTATTAATCAATTATCTTGCCTTTTTATGCATGTCACCCAGTTCAAATCAAATCAAAATCAAATCAAATTTTATTCATCACATACACATACATACAGGGAACGACATGCAGTGAAATGCTTTATACGACGGTCCGGCATGAGGGAATAGGATGGGGAAAAAGAAAAGAAGGCAGATAAATAAAGTATAAAAAAAAAAAAAACTATATAAAATAAAATATAAGAATATAAAGATATAAAAGATATATAAAGATATATGTATGTGAAACAAAGAGAAAAAGATGTATAGACAAAAAAATGGCAGTAAACAGTGAAACAGTAAACAGTAAACAATGTGTAACAAAGTGTAAACAATAGACAATTTAATGGTGGGTTGTCCATAAAATGTCCGTGTGCGGTATGGTGTGGTGTAAAGGTCCGTAAAGTGTCCATGTGCAGTATGGTGTGGTATAAAATAAAATTAAAATTAAATATAAAGTGCACTGTGCTGTGCGAGTCCAGAGTTTAAAGTGTCGTGGTGCGAAAGGTGAGATATGTACAGAGAAGAAGTGTGATGATGGAGATAGTGGGCCAGTTTTTAGATCCTGGGTGTTTCCTGGTTTAAACTCCGAATGGCCTGCGGGAAGAAGCTCCTCCTCATTCTCTCTGTGTTCGCTTTCAGGGAGTGGAAGCATTTCCCTGAACGCAACAGAGAAAAGAGTCCATTGTTGGGATGGCTGAGGTCCTTAATCTTCCTAGCTCTGGTCCGGCACCGCGTGCTGTAGATGTCCTGCAGGTTAGGGAGCTCAGTGTGGATGGTACGTTCAGCTGAACGCACCACCCTCTGGAGGGCTCGTCTGTCCTGCATGGTGCTGTTCCCAAACCAGGAAGTGATGCTACCCGTCAGAACGCTCTCAATGGTGCAGGTGTAGAAAGTCTTAAGCACCTGAGAGGGAAGTTTAAAGTCCCTTAAGCGTCTCAGATGGTACAGATGCTGCCAGGCTTTCTTCACCAGGGTGTTGGTGTGACAGGACCAAGACAGATCCTGTGTGATGTGAACACCAAGGTACCGGAAACTGTCCACTCTCTCCACTGGGGTCCCGCTGATGTTTATTGGTTGGTATGACCGCTCCCGCTTTGTGCTGAAGTCCATGATCAACTCCTTAGTCTTGCTGACGTTCAGGAGAAGGATGTTCTCCTGGCACCATCTCTCCAGGTTTTTAACCTCCTGTAGGTAGGCCGTCTCATCGTTGTTGGAGATCAGGCCCACCACAACAGTGTCGTCAGCAAACTTGATGATGGTGGTGGAGTTGGAAGTGGCCACACAGTCGTATGTGTACATTGAGTAAAGCAGGGGGCTCAGAACACAACCCTGGGGGGCGCCAGTGCTGAGGGTGAGGGTGGATGAGGTGTGTTTTCCCACCCGTACGGCTTGTGGTATGTCTGTCAGGAAGTTAGAGATCCATTGACACAGCGGCTGGCTGAGTCCCAGGACCTCCAACTTAGAGGTGAGTGTGGAGGGAATTATGGTGTTAAACGCTGAACTGTATTCCACCAACAATATCTTTGCATAATTCCCGTTTCTTTGGTCCAGGTGGCTCATCGTGGTGTGGAGGAGATGAGCAATGGCGTCCTCAGTAGAATGGTTCTGACGGTACGCAAACTGTAATGGGTCCAGTGTGTCTGGTAGTGATGCAGTGATGAAGTCTCTGACCAGTCTCTCGAAGCACTTCATCACTACTGAGGTCAAGGCTACAGGGCGATAGTCGTTAAGGCAGGCGGGCTGGCCTTAATGACTTTAAGTTCACATTCAAAGGGCAGAATTTCAATTATTTTACTCAATAACCTATTTTTTCTTTACAGAACAAATTCAACAAGTTGCAAAAAATCTAAATAAACAGTATGGTGACAATAAATGTCAGGTAAGATACCCAATGACACACCAAATAAAATGTCTTCCAATTAATTGTGCTTGGATAGAAATAAATGGAATGAGCAGAATTAGTGCAGTTCAGTGTCTGTTCTGTTGCAAAAAAAAGAAATAAATAATGTGGTATCTGAAATTCAACATGATTCCTGTAAGGTTGGAATGTTGGCCAGATGTTACCATTTAAGGTAATGCAAGAGAAGGCCAAGTGTTTGTTAGAGAATGTAGAGGGTGTATGTGCTGTTTTTGGAATCTGTACAAGTTGACGTATGGAACAAGGTGTATGGTTACATGTCCATAAAAGGGGAAGTTCTTTATGCTTAACATTCTTGGAAAATGAGCTCTGTTACATCTGGAATACGTTAAGTTGTAGACAATAACAAGTCCCCTATATAAGATGGGGATAGGACGGAGATCGGGAGAGCGATTCGCATTGGCACTGAAAGCTCTCCAAGCAATCCTGGATGCTTGTGTTTTTAGATGCTGAGCTTCTTTGTAATAAACCTTTTTATATACAAAAAAGACGGTGTCTGCTGAGATTTTTTCCTTCATCATCTACACATCATCACCATCAAAACTTTGGCGTCACGAACTCCGGACGTGCTGTGACCTGCGGCATCGCCATCTGCTTCAGCGCACCTGCTCCCGCAACAAGCCGCCGGAAACGGTGAGCATTGTCCGTTGGGGCTGTTATGTGTGTGTGCTGTTCGGTCGCACCGTAAAGGACTGTGTGTGGGTGTGTGTCATGCGGTGTAGATGCTGATGGGGATACTCCGTTCTAAATTGAGTTTTATTGCTTTGCAGGCAACGCATAAAAAAGGGGGGAGTACAATAGTTAATGAAGTAATAAGAGTTGAAGTTGTAATAAAGGAAACAGGAATAAAAAGTTGAAGTAAAGAGAAGTGAAGAAAATAAAAAGTTGAAGTAAGAATAAGATTTAAAGAGAAGAAGCCGCAAGATTTGGATGAAAGCCCTCAGGGAGGCGATCTTAGATGGGCCAAAAAACCTGGAAATTCACTAGGTGGATTTCAGGTCAGTTCTAGGAACTGGAGATGTAGAATTAAAATTCAATTGAAGTTGCCACTTGAACATTAGCTGATGAACTGTGTCTGAAGCAGCCTCTCATTGAATTTCTACATCTCATAAGGTAGCATAAAATTAAAAGGAAAAATAAAGAGAAAAAGGAGCGGCAGAAAAGCATGCTATAAGGAAAGTATGAATGAGTCAACTTAGAGAATTTGAGATTAGATGTTGTTTGTGGGTTTGCTGTGAGTTTTCGGTTGTAGGGGATCGGTCTCTATGTATGTGTGCGCTTCTGTGTTGGAGATCGGTCTCTGTGTCTGTGTGTGTGTGGAGCCCCCCTCCCTCTGTGTCTGTGTGTGTGGAGCCCCCCTCCCTCTGTGTCTGTGTGTGTG
>JAAIIK010000095.1:1557102-1579547 GCA_014706435.1 Silurus glanis
TCAACTTTTACCCGAGTATTTTAAAACATGAGTATCTGTACTTCTACATAAGTAATGGATGTGTGTACTTTTGCCACCTCTGCACCACACTAATACGATTGGCAATGCACATGAACACTTAAGCCAGGGATGTCAAACTCAGGCCCTCAGGTGTAAATATATTTGGCCCACGAGATCATATCAAGTGTGTATTAGAGCTGGCCCGTCAGTATATAGCCCATTCACCGCTAATACTACAAATCCCAGAATGCTTTGTTAGTGCGGTTGCACGTCAGTCGAGACCGCTGAAAAACTCTGAATTTACCCTGCGATTTACCGACTTTGAAGCCCAGAAATGCAGATTTGAACTGTTCAGTAATCCATTTGTGGTTGACATGGAAAGTGCACCAACCAACCTTCAAATGGAGCTGATTGAACTCTTCACTCAATCCTGAGGATTTCCTCAGCTCAGAGCTTAACCCCAGACATTTATGCACATTGGCTTGAACCAATGTGCATCAGACTAAATCAGAGTGTAAAAACTGAGCTTGAATGAATGTTGTCTTTATGCACTTTTTCCACTCCAAGGCATGGACTGGTAATAGTTAAAAGATAGCTTTTTTAATTGAAGGAAATTATTATTATTTTGATTGTTGTTGCCCTTTGAAAAAAGGTTTACATTAAAAAGGAATTAGAAAGTCTAGAGAGAGAGAGAGAGAGAGAGAGAGACACATAATAAGAAACGAATACCACTGATGTGTTTTATTTTAAATTTAATTTCTCATGTGTTTATAATATTAAACTTTGGTTGTTCCAGATTCAATGTTTATGCAAACTATGAAAAGGTTCAACATTACACATCTGGAGAGAAGGGAAAATATGCAAAATTGCAGTCATTTTTTCAATTAATATTGAGTTTGGCCCGTGATTTCGTCCCAGTTTTTAATTTTGGCCCACTGTGAATTTGAGTTTGACACCCCTGACTTAAGCAGTAAATCAACTGTTAATTTATCAATTCACTTAGATGTTTAAACATATTTCAGAGGAATTATCCACAGTATTATTTTAAAACATCTGACTTCACAAAAGACTGAACATAACTAAATAAGCTAGTCTTAGTTTTTTTTCATTCATCATTCATTTTCTCCCGCTTATCCGTAAATCGGGTCGCGGGGGCAGCAGTCTAAGCGGGCCCCCGCCTTCGACTGCTGCCCAATCCTCACAGCACCGTCCCTTACGGTCCCTCCTGCAGGTGGTGAGCCCACGGGAAGGCGGCCCCACGTCACTCCGACGTCACGGACCTTGATATTTCCCTCGTAAGGGACCCCCGGAGCATAGAGGGTTAAGGGCCTTGCTCAAGGGCCCAAGAGTGGCAGCTTGGCGATACCGGGGCTTGAACCCCCGACCTTCCGATCGGCAACCAAGCGCCTTAACCGCTGGAGCCACCACTCCCCCCAGTTTTTTTTCCTTTTATTATTTTTTTTTTGCTAACCTACCAAGAAAGAGAAATATTATGAAATAATCCCAGATGAACTAAATTTGTTTCACAAAGTCATCAAATAAAATAAATAATCTGTTAAATCAGATAGGGTTCTCATTTAGTTATTTTTTCCTTTTTGGTACTGCTGAAAGCATGCATCTAGGCTCCGACGACCATCTTTTTTTTCTTTTTTTCTGTTCAAGGTTGCCCCCCTCTGATCAGCACCAATGATGATGAAGAGCAATCATTAATGGTGGAGCTACTCTTAATTATTCAATTTCATAAATATTTCTGGTTTGTGACATTTACTATTTTCTTTTGCCAATATTTGATTCCCAAATTAGGAAAAATATGCAACAGTGCGATATCTTTCACCGTGTTCTTGGGACAGAATCCTCGCACATAAAGGTGAAAAGGCTTAGTATAATTAGAAATTTGTAATCAATCGCACTACGCAAAACTTTATCCATGCTCGGCAGTAGTTAATCAGTCCCAAGATTTTTATTTTATTTTGTCCAAGAAAACTTTAAAGGGCCATATAAGGTTTTTACACACAATTAAATAAGGAAGTCTTTTAAAAAACACACCAAAAAAAAAAAAAAAAACCCAAACAAACAAGCAAACAACAAAAAGAATGGGTAAAACATAAATTAAACAAATAACAATACAAAAACTACCCCTCAAAGTAGTAAAGGAGAAGAAAAAATTTATACCACCAATCAGTCTACCTTCAGGATACGTGCATCATTGAAGTATAGGTAATAAATTGTTGCCATTTTTCCAAAACGCTTTCCCTCCTGCTTCCGATACAATACTTGATTTTTTTCAGGCTTTAAAATGAAAATTAAATCTTTAAGCTATACTGATATAGAAAGAGGTTGTAGGGCGGCCCAAGATTACAGTATTCTACAACGAGCATGCAAAGATGCAAATGCGACAACACTACCTTGATTATGGGTTAGAGGTTGACACTGAGATGGAACGCCAAAAATGTCAATTAAAAGGCAGGTGTCTAATTTGATTTTAAGAAGAAGGAGTTCCAGAACTTCTGCAGTTCGGGACAGAGTGCAAACATATAACTGAGGTTAAAGGGTGAAAGTTTTTCACATATGTTGGGAACGTTGGGATATATCTTCGATAATCTAGTCTTAGAAAGACAAGCTCTATGGACCGTTTTTTAAATTGTATAAAACTGAGTGTAGCACATGACGTGGAAGTGTATATATTATCTAACACCCTGTCCCAATAACCATCATCAAACTTTGGGTCTAATTCCTCTTCCCAAGCACTAGTGATTTTTTAATTATAATAATTGTCCCTTGACTAAGTCAAAGTGTATAATCGAGAGATAACACCACTCACATGGGGATTCAATCCGAACATCTCTTTCCATGCAGATTTTGAAAATAAAAAGGGAAACCCATGCAGTGCATCATGCACTGTGCAAAATTCAGTCAGAGTCCTGTATGGAACATATTAGAAAATGTCAGTAAATGTCAGACAAAGATATTGATACATATTTGCTGCCTATGTAGTTAAACACCTTGGCTATGCAGAGAAAACAAAGAGACCGCATGACGTCTTGACTGATTTCACATAATAGGGAGCATAAGGTTCACCCATGTAATTTAGCTTAGGTCAGCTTCAACGATCAGTAATAGAATCTAGTAATATATAATATCATGTAGCAATATGCTTCAGATAACATATAACATTATATTAGTTTAAAAACAAGTATAATACATGTAACCATTATTCAGCCTCAATATAGTATAATTCTCAGCTTTGCAAAGAACTTTAGAGTAAAGTTTAGCATATATAAATTTAGCATACATTATATGATCAAAATGCTTGTAAATGTAATACATGTTATAAAGGCCAGTAAGCAGATAAGGATGATGGATTAGGTTAGGTCCCTTCACTGGCTTCCAGTAGCTGCACGTATCAGATTCAAAACACTGATTGCCTACAAGGACAAAAAATGGACCAGCACCATTTTACCTCAGAGTCCTAATCACACCTTGCACTGCACCACGCTGTCTGAGATCCTCCAGGACTGCTTGACTGGTACCATCTTCTCTCAGAATGAGAGGTAAGTACACTTCAAGGTTCCTCTCTCTTCTGGCAGTGAGGGAATGTTAGGGGAATGAACTTCCCCTAGATGTCTTTACAGCTATCTTTAAGTGACGGTTGAAGACCTACCTCTTCCTGAAACACTTAAATTAGCACTTTCCAAGTTTGCTTGTAAATAATGTATGAGTTATAGTCTGATTTATATTAAGTTTGTAATCTAACGTAACAGTGTAGATGTATTCATTACTAGAAACTCAAAGCACTTTTGTACATCGCTCTGGACAAGGGCATCTGCTAAATGCCGTAAATGTAAATGTTAAGGATTAGAAAAACCGGCAGTTGTAGAAAATAAGGGGAAGGTTCATGGTGAAAAAAAAAAAACAATTGTGTCAGGTCCTGGGGAATAGGATGGACCAGGATCATCTCCAGTTGCCACGGGAGAAGTCGGTGTATAGTCAGGAGAGACGGAGCCTGGGGAAAAAGATTAGATCGGTAACTCGAGATCAGTTTAAGTAGAGGCGTCATGAGTATGAACTGGAAGAGTTATTCGAGGTTTAAAATAGAGACGCACACGAGGACCAATAAGTCGCTCCAGAAAACAGATATATGCCATGGCCAGTAGATAGTGGCAACCATGCACACAAGGCAAAGGGCGTCGGCTGGAAGGAAAAGATAGGAAATTATAACGGAAATATAAAAATAAAATAAGCAAGCTGTAGATTGTGTCAAGGACAGACACGACACCAAAAAAGTCTGTGTAACAGAACGCGTTTTTATTTCCTCCTTCTTGTTTCTTCTTACCCGTCTTCCTCTCTATTTCTCACCTTACCTCCAAAACCCCGTCTACTCCTTAAAGGGCTATGCCACGTTTAACCACTGTTCATCCATCTCCTTAAGCCTACGATTAACAACTGAGCATTCAAACATAACGTTCAAAACTAACTGGAGCATGAGAACAGCATGACATGGAACTGTATGGTTACAAAAGAAAAGCAGAAGAATATATGTCCTTAACCAATGAAGTAATCCGTAAATTTGGGTTGGGGTGACTGACCCTTCCTAAACAAGTCACTAAAGGCTGGGCAGTGTGGTGCAGCAGTGGCAGATGCTTCATTCTGAGTTGGCAACAGTGCAGATGACTGGGGGGTTGTAGAAGGTGAAGCTTGTGGCAAAAGGATATTATCATCTTCACACTCCACAGGTGCAGGCTCCTGAACATGGAGAAGGAGACGTTGGTTTCTTATGTATTGTCTGCCCTGAGATGTTACCACATAGCTGTTAGGCTGAGAAGCAGGGCCCTGTACAATGGTCAGTTTGTCAAAACCCCAAACTGTCTGCATGCTTAATGTCTGACCCCATTGTAAAAACTGTCTTTCAGCACTGGAAGAGAAGCTCTGTACGTCTGGAGAAGAGGAGCTGGGCAAGAGATGGCAGGTTAGCGTGTGGAAGATTACGCAGATGTAGTAAAGCAGCCTGTATGTCACTGCACTCTCTGTGACACTTCTCAAGCAGATGTTTGGCGGGTCACACTGCACACACTGCAAGGCCATTGGACTTGAGGTGTAGCTGTTGGGTGGATATAACATTGCACCTGTGTCCACTTTCAGTTTTAATTGACCCGATCCATGCTTCAGATGTAATGTTGTGAATATTTCACCTTTTTGAGAAACATCATCCACTGTCTCACAATAAAAAGTGTCCTCAGGGGCATTTAGTGTTGTCTCCAGTTCATTAACTGTTTGAATTATGGTTTCTGAATTGTGCTGCAGTTCGTGTAGGATAGTAATCACGGCTTTGGGAACGAGGTGCTTTTTTAATTGATGGAGCTGATCTACAGCACTTTGCAAAATGGTTCAATTTACCACAATTGTTACACTGTTTCTGGAAAGCAGAGCACTTAAGTTTGTCAGGGGCATGGTATTTGTTACAGTTTATGCAGCGATCTTGCACAACACATATGTCAGCCTCGTGTTTTAGTTCTTTCATGCTCTTCTCGGACTGTTAATGTAATAAACATATATTGACAGCTGTTTGCGCATACTGTCACTTTCAATCCCACAAACGACGCGGTCGCATATTAGCTCATCGTTTAAAGTTCCAAAGTCTAATTTTTTTTGACAGTATTTTGAGTGTAAAAACACGACTGAATAAACTCACCAGGCTTTTGATTGGTGGTGTTGAAGACATGTCTGTCCATTATTATATTCTTTGTGGGCAAACAGAGTTCAGCAAACGTCTGCTCTAATACATCGTGATCTTCTCTGTCATCTTTTTCAGAACTAAAACTAGAAAAAAATAACATTAGGTGTACACAAAACAAACAATCAGATGAGTTTTTAAGAAAAGGTCACTATCAAAAGAGATATTTTTTGTACATGTAAATTAGATTTGTGTTGTGTTCTCTTACTATTGAATTGCTATTACCAATTATTTTCACTAGGTGGTATATGCATGTTAATGGATGTAAAGCGGTGTTGTAGAAAAAGACTCTCATGCTAATGTGAGTTAAGTAAAAAAGTATGGAGATACTAAGCTACAGCTCGTGTCCTGCCTGCTTATTTTTTTAATCCTCCAACATAACAATTTGTATAGAGGTAAACGAGACTTCCAAGAAAGAGGATGAATTTACCAGAATGCACGTAAGCAAATGGTGGATTATACAAGCCCTCGTAAAACTATCTGTGTATGTAAATTGTTAGGGAGGAGATATTAGATAAAATATGTAAATTTCACAAGGTGTGAGATATAAAAAGTAAGGAATGTTTGTATTAATTTTGTAATCTCACATGCGAAAGCTGACGGGTGCAATTGCCGTCAAGATGGTCGATTTGACTGCAATAAAGCCGATTTGCTCCGAGTCCCGAACACCGATCGGATTATCTCAATAAGGATTAGTCGAATAAACTGCACTATTCCTATAGGTCCATTCTCTGGGATATTCTTCAGGCAATAGGCGGGAGATGACCCATCTTCTTTACACGGAACAAAGAACCGACGCGACACTTAACACATTTAGTCAATAAGCTGCGCTAGGCACCAAGGGGAACATAGTCTTCAAACATAAAAGTAATCTACAAATTATCGTGACATCATTAATCAAACAATTAACGCCTAATCGAGACACGAACGGGACAATCCCTGCAAGCGAGGAAGTATCGAACAACTCACATAGGTGCATGATTTCCCTTTGTGTATTACACAAATTACGCTTTCGACACCAAAACCGTTAAAAATGCAATTCTTAGAGAGGTCTTTTCTGATCGAAGAAGAATCACACGGCACACGGAATGGCTCAAACGTTCTTCTTCTGGTTAACGCAGATAACAGACAAGTATCTCTATATATGTACACTGGGGAAAATCCAAGCTAAAACTGTTCCCAATCAGGTAAGAAGACATACCTTGCATGCTCACATTGTAAAGATCCTATAGACACTGAACAGACAACATACTGTAAGAATGTGTTTAGAAAACTAGTGTGAGGCCCATCTTAATACTAACAATAATTGTTTCTCCAAACAGATATCAAAGTGTTTTCCAAGAACTTCAAATACATATAAATCATGTTTCAGGTCATTAAGTTATTATATAGACATCTCCTTTTTCACACTTTCACTATATGCCTGCTCCCATCAATCTCTGTTTTTAGGTAATTGCGTCAAAAATAGTTACGGTCCCGGCCTCGGCCCGTCTATAACCTCCTAACACGTAGTCATCGCAGGTGTCTCGGTACAGGCTCTGGCCGTTCCCACCAGTCTCTAACTTCCAAAGGTTCAGCCAGTACAGACAGTACAAAAATAAATAAATAAAAAAAATAAAAAAATAAAACATACATGCTTTTGTAGATCTCAAAACTTCTAGTAGTTTCTAGAAAAGCAAAAAAAAAAGCTTCAGCTTCAGACCAAGGCTACATCTCTCTGTTATTTTAGCTAGATCTTACAGAATTACATCGGCATTCAGGGACAGGCATTAAGCCTGTTTGAATCCTACCCGTCTGATCGTTACCATTTTGTACATTTTAAATGGAGAACTATACTGGTTAATTCAAGTAAATTATGGGGTACCACAAGGTTCAGTTCTAGGATACCTGCTTTTCACAATATACATGCTTGCCTTGGAAAATATTTTTAGAAGGCATGGGATTAGCTTTTACTGTTATGCTAATGATTCCCAGTTATATATCTCATCAAAACCAGACGAAACATCTCAATTGACCAGGTTAATCAAGCGTGTTAAAGAATTAAAAGATCGGATGACGCATAACTTTCTATTATTAAATTCTGACAAGACGGAGATTTTGCACACAGAAGCTCCAGCATTTCAACCTGCATTTAGAAGGTTGTACAGTACTGTAACTTCTAGTTCAACAGAAAAAGACCCGGGAGTTATTTTAGAGAGCAATTTGTCTTTTGAAAATCATACCCATATAAAAAAAAATGCATGTATAATATACAGAAAACATATATCTTCCTTACTTAAACTGGTCAGATTTACCTTCTGTGTTTCATGCAAGTCCAATACATGTTCTATAAGAAATCAGACCGATTATGCCCACTTTTATACTAAAAAGCACACATACAACTTGTAGGGAATTACTGGGATTGTATAAATCCTTATGTGTTTTACATGACAACAGTAAGCTAATTATGCATAAAACATATAAAGTTCTTTTGTTTTTTTGAAAAGCAAAAAGGGAAAAAGAAGGAAAAACATCCCGGAAGCCAAGGGCATCATGAAGAGCTGAGTGTGGATATAAGCAGCAGTGGAGAAGAATCACAAAATTCAAGCGGTGAGGAAGAAGAGGGAGAAGACGAAGTAGAAAGAGGAGCCAACGGAACACTTAAGGCACATATGCTCCCACTACTGGTCAAAGACAAGAAGGTCACCTACATACCATGGATGTTCATGGACCTGACAGGCCTGATAGGCCACCTCCCAAACATATGGGAAGAAGCCCAGAAATGGATCACGAAGATAGAAGAACAAACAATGGGTCAATGTTTGGCAGTAGGGGACATAAAAGCAATCCTATCCCAAATATTAGGAAAAGCAAAAATGACAGAGATCCTTGTCCAGGCCAATCTACACCAAACGGCAGATGTTCCAATTTACGACCATGTCCAACTGGGAAAAGTAAGACAGCAGCTGTGGAACGCATTAAGGGCATTGTACCCAACAAAAGCAGACCCAGGAAGGGTGGAAAAGATGAAATTGCAAGATGACGAGAGACCGGCCTAGTTCATCTTGAACCTGCAGAATGCCTGGAGAGAAGAAATGGGGTCAAGATGGGATGAAACAGAAACCAATCGGGCATTGTTCAGAATGATGTTAAAAAGGGCCCTCCCAGAAGAGGTACAGAAGAAACTAGACACAGTGGTAGGGCTGAACACCATGCCCTGGCAAACCTTCGAAGCCAATGTGATCCACTATGTGGAGCTGGAAAGAAAAAGGGAAAAAGAAGAAAGAAAAGCGGCTGAGAACCTGGTGATGCAACTCCACAAGGCACAACTGGGAGAACTGGCAAGAACCAAACAGAAAAGTCAGGTAGAGAAGAAGAAGGACGATAAGCCAGTGACCCAAGCAGCCATGATGGTACCTGCGGCAGTGCAGCCGGTAATGCAGGTAGCTCAGCCGCCAGCAACAGCAGCTCCTCAACCTGTCGCGATGGTGCAGCCACAACCACAAGTAATGTATCAACCTCCAGCCCCAATGATGGCACTGGGGAATTACCAAATGGTTCCTCAGTATCAGATGGGGCCCCAATACCCCCAAAAGAGAGGCTGGGGAAATCCCAGAGGAAGAGGAAGAGGTGGACCACCAAGACCCATGTCCAGAGGCCAGTGGGGCCAAGGAGGACAACCAGGAGCCTGTTGGAACTGCAACAATACAGGCCACCTGAAACGAGATTGCCCCTATCAGCAAGGTATGGGACAGGCAGGCCCACCTGGAGGAATGGGAAGAAACCCCCAAGGAGCGAACAATTGGGGAAGACAATGGATGGGACCAGCTTATAACCAAGGCCCCGTCCCACCTGGAGGCAGCCCGATGGGGCCAGCCCCAGGAAACCAATGAAGATGCCCAGAGAAGCAGAAGGGGGAGCTGGTGCAGTGTGCCACCTCACTGCACCCAGTACAAGAGCCAACAATGATGGTGGTAATTGGAGACAACATAAAAGCACCATTTCTGGTAGACACTGGGTCAACGTATTCGTCAATAGGAAAAGAAGGCTCCCCCTTACCCGTAAGGCAATAAAAACAGTAGGCATCTCGGGAAAAAACGCAGACCTTACGGTTCACAGAACCCCAGTGGATAACAATCGCCAGAATAAGCGTCCAAACTCCTCTACTCTACTCACCAGCTATGCCAGTGAACTTATTAGGCAGAGACGCGTTATGCAAATTAGGAGCTAAAATACATTGTGGACCCACAGGTGTATGGGTTAAACTGCCAGATGCAATGTCATCCCAGTATCCAGTACTATGGAGAGAACGAGAAGAAGACTGTCTAAAGTTAGACAAAGTCTACTGGCTAGAGATCTGGGAGAAAGAAAAATAAAATCTCTGGAAAATATTCAATAAATGGAGAACGTGGCTCCAACTCATGAGACCTGACTGTCGTGATGCTAGAGATCCATTGCATTGCACAATAAAGTATGATGAGGGGGAACAAGATGAAGAATACAACAAACTATGGGACCAAACTCAAGAAGGAAAAATGTATGGACTAAAGACAAGGTCCATCATCATAGGGCCAGAAGGAATGGCAGCTGAAGTGGAACTGCCAGAAGAAGTAAAAGACTGGTACCAAGTAGATAAAGCAGCACCTCACATCACTCTGATGATTGGGCAGGACTTTGAATCTAAAGATTTAGGGCCAATGGTCAGGCAAGCACGGGAAGAACAGGAGTGGATTCAGACACATAACTCCAAGGTAACAATAACAAGAGGTGGGAAATATTTGAGGATCAAAGGGGAAGGAATAGAACAGGTTGTGGCAACTCAAGTGCTAGTTAGTCTTAAAACAAAGAGCGAGGGAAAGAGAGAAACAGGAGTACAAATGACCCTAGTGCTAGGAGACCAGAAATTGACAGAGCGGGAGAAAGAGGATGCTCTGAAGGAAATCCTCGACCAACTGTGGACAAAACACGCCACAGACGTAGGATTAGTTAAGTCATCAGGACAGGTTAAGATTCAGGTTAAACCCGAAGCCGTCTTACCCTACCAAAGACAGTATCCTCTATCACAACAGGCAGTGGAAGGAATAGGCCCAACAATAGGAGGTTTAGTGGAAGCAGGGGTATTGATCCCAACGCAGAGTCACTGTAACACCCCCATTTTTCAGGTGCGAAAGCCTAATTCAGATAAATGGAGGCTAGTGCATGATCTGAGACCAGTAAACCAAATTGTGATCGTGGAAACTCCAGTGGTCCCAGATCCTCACACGCTGTTGTCAAACATTCCAGAAAGTACCCAATGGTATACGGTGATAGACTTATGCTCCGCATTTTTTAGTGTCCCTCTGCACCCAGACTCGCGCCACTTGTTTGCGTTCACATATGGGGGCCAACAGTACACATATACCCGTCTACCACAAGGGTATTGTGAGAGTCCATCAATCTTTAACCAAGTGTTAGCATGCGACCTACAAAACTTGCAAATCTCAAGCCGTCTCCTACAGTATGTAGATGATCTACTCATCTGTTCAGAAACAAAGGAACAGTGTTTAGAAGACTCGATAACAGTGCTAAAAGCTTTGGCGGAAAATGGGCATAAGGTTAGCAAGGAGAAACTGCAATTTTGCAGCAAAAAAGTAGAATACCTGGGAAGAGTATTAGAGGGAACAACGCGAAAAATATCGCCCGCACATGTAGAGGCAATAAGAAATGCACCACGACCGGAAAACGCGCGCCAAATGTTGTCATTCCTGGGTATGGCAGGGTTTAGTAGACCCTGGATATGTGACTTTGCACTAAAAGCGCAGCCACTGAGAGACATGATAAAAGCAGCAGGCCAGAACAAACCCAGTGCAAAGCTGGTGTGGACATCAGATGGAAAGGCGGCGTTTGAATTGATAAAAAATACAATGGCTTCGGCTCCAGCCTTAGCATGTCCAAATTACAGCAAGCCATTTCACCTGTATGTCTCAGAAAGACAAGGGTTCGCGTCATCAGTGCTAATGCAGCACCAGGAAGGGATGAGAAATCAGCCCATTGCCTACTTTAGTACCGCCCTAGACACTGTAGAGAAAGGCATGCCCCCATGCTATAGGGCTATAAGTGCAGCAGCGTTCGCATACCAAAAGGCCTCATCTATCACAATGGGGCACCCAGTAACCTTGTACACATCGCATGCGTTGTTCACGCTCCTAACTAGCCAGAAATTCGTGATAACCAATGCAAGAAGGACAGGGTACGACGTAATTCTGTCATCCCCAGAGCTGACAATAGAGCGATGCAACACGGTGAACCCAGCTGAAAGAATGGTGTTGCCCAACAATGGCACACCACACTGCTGCACAGAAGAGTCAGAAAAATTTCTAAAAGCACGATCAGATTTGGAACCAGAACCACTGGAAGAATCTCAGCGGATGTTTTTCGTAGACGGATCATGCTATCGAACGCTGGAAGGGAACAAAGCAGGGTATGCAGTGGTAGAGTACGACCCAGAGTCACAGGAGTACAAAACGACAGCACAAGCACAAGTCCCACAGCCATGTTCAGCCCAATTGGCAGAAATCAAAGCACTCACTGCGGCCTGCAAGTTAGCCGCAGGCAAAACATGTACAGTGTACACAGACTCTGCATACGCCTATGGGGTGTGTCATGTGTTCGGCCCAATTTGGGCACAGAGGTGGTTCCAACGTGTAGATGGGTCTAAAATCACTCATAACAGCCATAACAGATTTGTTACATGCCATACAACTGCCAAAGAAACTAACAATAGTCAAGTGTAGAGCCCATAAAACAGATGGTACGGTAGTAACTAAGGGCAACACAGCTGCGGATGAAGCCGCAAAGAAAGCAGCAATAGGCGAACGATGCGCAATGGCAGTGTTAATATCGGGAGAACCAGAAGAGAGATCAGAAAATTTGACATTTGATGAAATAGTTCAGGGACAAGAGGCAGCAAGCCCAGAGGAACAGGAATGTTGGAAGAAGAAAGGGGCATGGCAGGAAGATGACACAAAGGTGTGGAGAAGTGCAGATGGCATATGGGTAGCACCCAGGGTGCTACTACCCATGTTGATTAGAGAAGTGCACGGGCTGGACCATTGCAACAGAAAGGTAATCATTGACACAATCAGGAAGGAATGGTGGTCACCCTATTTGGCAGGCATGGTAGACCATGCGCTAAGACAGTGTGAAGTATGTGCCCGGAACAATGTTAGGAAGAACTTCACAGCCCCCATTAGCCATATCCCAGTTCCAATGGGACCATTCCGACATTTGGTAAAGGATTTTGTAGACATGCAGGACAGGGTATCAGGGAAAAGGTACATTCTGGTAGTAGTGGACAGGTTCAGCCGATGGGTAGAGGCGGTAGCAACAGCAGACAATACGGCAAAAACAGTGGCTAAATTCTTATGTAGGGAAGTGATTCCTAGATTTGGAATCCCCGATCAGATCCAGTCAGACAATGGGCCACATTTTACCAACTCAGTAATGAAAGAAGTGCTGAAGGCATTGTGTGTGAAGCAAAAACTTGGATGCGTGTACCATCCCCAGTCCCAGGGAATGGTGGAAAGGGCAAATGGCACAATCAAGGCCAAAGTGGCAAAAATATGTGCAAGCACCAAGTTAAACTGGGTGCAGGCATTACCATTGGCTTTGATGAAAATGAGAGCACAGACAAATAGGACCTTGCACCTGTCACCTCATGAAATAGTGACAGGGCGTCCTATGCCAATGCCATTCACACGAGGACCTTACAAAGGTCCAGGGTTGGAACAATTGGAAAAAGAAATGTCTAGCTATGTAAAGCACCTAACCAAAATCCATAGAACTGTATACCCACAGGTGTGCGAGGCCACAAAGGCAAGTGAAGGTCCAACAGACAAAGAGGCAAAGAAGCTCTCAAAAGTTGAGCCTGGGGACTTTGTCTACATTAAAGTGTTTAAAAAGAAACATTGGAAGACATCAAGGCGGGAAGGCCTATTCAAAGTGGTGTTGGCAACTCCCACTGCAGTGAAAGTTGAAGGTAAGGAACACTGGTATCTTTTGAATCATTGTTGCAGGGCTCACGTGGAAGGTGAGAAAGGACAAAAGCCCACTGTAAGTGGAAGAAACGACGCCTCAGATGACGACGACTCGGACGACGGAGACGACTACGGCCCGAGTACATCACACGGACCAGCAAAACGTACCCGAGCATGAGAAAAGAAGAAAGCAGAGCGACTAGCTAAAATGCAAGCGACGCCTGAACCGCATGCAGGAGAACCTCCGGCAGTCCCACAGCCAGCCCTCGAGTCGTCCCCAGCTCCACCACACACGCCAGATCCAAACGCATCCTACCCGAGAACCCCACAAGTAGACGGCTCAACCATTGATAACATCTCTTTAGGCAGTCTCCCAGATCCTCAAAACGTGACTCTCGCATTTTCCCTGTCCGCATTCTCACCTTTAGACCTCCCAAGTCCGTCACAGTACCCAGGCGGACCCTCGACTGATCTAGCTACCCCAGTGCTATCCCCCTTTACCACAACCGAACCGCCACCATTGTATGACACCCTTGACCCCACTGACATAACCTGGGGACACCAATATGACTAAAATACAGGCCGAGATATGCGACCCAAAGCATAGAACGTATATTATGAGACGGAGAGCCCAAGAACATAAATGCACAATTCACCTTATGGTAGCGGTGACGGCACTACTGTATGGTACCCTATGCATTATATTAGTAGCAGTACAACAACCCTCACAAAATGGTACCATGATCTCTAATGAAACCTACCCAAATATGACTGAGCCTATTCATACCCCTCAGTCAAATCACTCTAGAAAACGCAGGGAGGCAGCGCAAGGATTTGCCTACATAGCTGGGGTCGAAGTGTATCGCTCCAATTTCACCCCAGTACTCCCTGAATTATGGCCACCGGCAAACGGCTCTATAGGCAATCATATGTGGTGTGCCCTAAATCTAATGGTAGCAGCCAACCATACTCAGACCGCACAAGCAAGCGCCCTCTTCCGCAACAAACATTGGTACCATGTTAGATACTCGGTTAGTTACACAGGCCCCTCCATTCCGCATAAAGTAAACGTACAAAGTTGGGCCGATAACGCATCAAACTCTGACTTCCTGCTGACAGTAGAGGTAGGCGTACGACGTCCAAACGTGGTAAATGACCTAAGTGATCCATGGAGCCTGTAAGTGACTACATGGCATTTGGCTACATTATTACTACACGCAACATTCATCGCCCCGGTCCGCATCAGTACAAACAAGCAGTGTAGACCCCAGTACAGGAGCATGAGTATACTCTCCTGGAGGCCAACCTGGCCTCCAGCCCCGTCAGGCAGCCATAGACTTTGCAATAATATGCGGATGCCCAGCTACCAGTTCACCATCCATGTTTTCCGCGCTTACGAACATGAGTCTCACTTCGTACTGTGCCCCATGCCACTCTGCGAGACAACTAAGCCATTTTCTAGTGCACATGGCTCTAAACGGCTCATGCCCAGAAACTTGTCAGTCACCAGAGGGAAGAGTTTGGGGCATTGACGGCCATTATAATGCAAGCGACAGTCCCAGTTTTCCCCCGAACGTTTCATCTACCGTCACTCTTCTCAGCGTCACTATACACAATGACACCGATAACCATGCCACTCCCCCTAACCTGTATTACACCTGGCTACAAGATACGGCACGCCAAGCACACCCCAACAGTACATGTGTTGTATGTCATAAACGGTCTAGACATCTACCGTATGTCATGCCCACCAGAGGAATTCGCGAGTGTGCAATGTTCCCATATAACAGCACTCACCTATACCCAGCCGCATGCCTGCTAGGAGCAGCCGCTCACACTCATGGAGCGGAGTGGATGTCCAACTACAGTAAATCCTGTTCATACAGTCCAGACACAACTGAAACTCCCACAGACTTACGAGTACGCATTCATTCAGATCAGAAATTCCCTTTATGCATCAAAGGACGTGGTTCTATAACTGTTGGTAGCGTCTCCAAGACAGCGTGTCAAGATATGCTGGAGGCTAACCACCCCATCATTAACATGATTCTCAATTGTAATACCTCGCACTACGGATGTAAATCCAATACCAACGTCCAAGTGATCATTCCCAACCTCAGACTAGGCACTCTACCATTAGCCGACATATTCTGGTATTGTGGAGAACCACAAGTATTGCAGACCCTCCCTAAGTTTTGGGATGGGCTCTGCACACCAGTCCTGTTGGAAGGACACCTCATAGTATTCGAGTTAAATGAAACAAGGCTGGAACAGCTCCTCAAGCACCCCATGCACCCTCAACCGCACTCTCGCACTCGCCGCGACACCACGACTCTTAATGACATAACCTTGAATAGGTATTTCACATTAGGCAACTCCACACACCTGCCACAGTGGGACACTGATGCTCTCGTATGCGTAGACTGGTCAGGAGAACCAGCTGGTGTACCTGAACAATATCGCGCCCTACGAGAAGCATCATCTACGGCCTGGACTGTATTCCTCCCCCATGTACAAGCACACAGAAACATGAAATGGATTAATTATATTTGGTACAATCAACAGCGATTTATCAACCACACCATATCAGCTTTAGGTCTTATGGCAGAACAACTACACGCTACCACAATGATGACTGTACAAAACCACTTCGCGCTAGACACCATGCGGGGCCCAGACCAAGGAGTATGTACCCTTTTAGGCTCAGACTATTGTGCGATAATACCCTTACATACCGGACCAACAGGGCCTTTATCTACCGTCTTTAACCGTATGAAAGCAATGCAGAAGGAGCTAACACAAAACAATGCTTCCCCAGATCCGGCGTGGTAAAACGGTTGATGTCAGGCAATTGGCTAGCTGGCCTGATAAGGATTATCACAATAATTGGCTTCGTTCTCGTAGCAGTCTTGGCACTAGTGTGCTGCGGCATTCCGCTTATTCGCGCCCTCATTGATAAGACCGTGCACTCGCTTTTTGGCCAATATCTTATGATGCATACCAAACTCCATGAAGAAGACGTGGAGGACCAAGCACCCTTAATACCTGGTGAAGGACTCTATCCTCTACTGGATGCAGAGGACGAAAAAGTTTAGAATTACCTCAAGATAAACAAATAGACATGCATTCCTTACCCCAATCTACCCTCCTCTAGTTATTTGCTTTATTGGTTTCTTTTCTTCAGATCATGGCATCTAGACGTGCCCGGTACCCTCCAGCGCCTATAGTCTTGCCATTGTTTCCCAGACGGCCAAGTCCTGCACGCTCACACTCTTGACACTTGCCTCAACAACTTCAAAACCCCCAATGTAGTTGTCACCTCACTTGCGCATTATCTTACCCTGAATACGCAGACAAACGAAACAATCGACACATTCACTTCTTTGTACCTAACCGCCCATATTGCGGTGCATGCCGATGCTTGATGCGATACGTCCACGTCCTTCCGAACCCCATTCTACGACTGCTCTTCTTAGACTCCAGTAGGCTCGGGGACCAGCATGCAGCACAGGCTTATCCTCCCCTGTCGGAGGTTACAGAACTTAACTGTGTGCAGAACAGGCGTCCCCTAACCACTGATGGATATGTCACGTTTCTAATCCATTGCTGCACACTTGCAGACTATCGACCGATTTCGCATATTTTATCACACGCTAACATGACGCTGCATGTCATAGACTGGATCCACAAAGGCCCCACGGACATGACATTTCCGCTAACACCAAGAATCACCCTCACTGTACATACCTACACTTGCCGTCGTATCGTTTCAGTAGCCCAAGCGTACGGAAGTCATGCCTATCACGCTTTCCTAGTAAGGCCCAACCTTCCACTAGAGACTGACATACAATATCACACCATTTCATTTTGCGATTATCAACTGTGGACATCATTAACCCCACAACTCAGGCACCAACTCCACCAGCTCCCAAAAGAACCACCATACCGAGTTCCGGCCGGTGTGGATTCTATGGTGTGTGTAGCACCAAAAATCCGGCACAAACCCCTCACGAAGCACGATGTCTGGAAAAATCTCCGAGCCGGACACAAATTGAACATTCCTCTACCACTCAGCATGCGGGAATTAGCCCCGAACCACGATTGGTGGTGGTAGTAGGACCGGACATCTCTGTCGTCATGTCTGTAGTCTATGTTGTCTTTCTGTCTATGTATGTCTTTGTGCAGGTCCAGATAACGGCAACCGCAAGGTCACCTCCTGGGTTGCCCCTGCTGCCATCATGCCCAAGGCGAGTCCCCTGCCGGAGACGTCTTGACTTTCTGACCTGCACTATCCGGCGGACCTACTGTCCTGGGGCTCTGTCCCGGCCGACAGGTGACGTCCGCCATGCCTACATCTTCCTATCCAGCAATTGTAGATAAATATCATTTATCTACTGTCTGTAAAGATGCATGCAAGCGCCACATGAAATGTGGGAGAAAGTAGATTGTGTGAAACTTTTCAGTTTCAGAGGGGGAAGTAATGTGGAATTTTTGATAGGCATCATTACACTCAGTTTATACTTATCAGTAATTATCAGTAGACATTTAATCAAATATAATTTAATGGACTTAGCATAAGACTTAAGTGACTTACCTGCTTAACAGGATAAACCTTAAACCTATTTTAAACTAGCTTATTTGCTTGCTTACAAATAACCACAACAGAGACCATTTAGAAAAAAACATCATGTTTATTTGCTGAACTCAGGCCCAGTGGGAACATTTGGGAAAGCGAGGACAGGGAGCACAAATCAGACTGGGACAACCAAGAGGCTTAATCTGGGAAGAACAGGGAGAAGGAAGGAATGCAGACAAGTCAGGGACCATCTCAGTCTCAGACTCAACCATGATGACACTGGCAGGGAAAGAGGGCCCAGGGGCAGGACAACTAGGAGAAGTAGGTGAGTAGGATGGAGAGGCAGGTCGAAAGGAGACAGTAGAGGCCGGAGAAGAAGGCACAGAGTCAGGTGCAGGTCAGATGAGTCAATTGCCCCAGAAGGAGAACCAACAGGAAGAATCACCACAGTGTCAGTCTGAGTGCCCACATCCAGGGAAGAAGGAAAGGTGTGGGAAGGAGAGGAAGTATCAGGAGAAACAGTGCCATCAGAAGGATTGTCCAAATAATTAGACAAGTCATCGAGCAGGCGGTTTATCTGGAAGTGGCGATAGGCAGGAAGATGAGCCCTAGGATAAGGGCCTGAGGACTTGCGCCTAGTAGTAGGACACTAGAACACATGAGAAAAAGGACAAGGCAAAGGTCAATGGATAGCATGGTGGCAGAATAAATAGGAAGAACCAGTCCAGTACACTAGGTACTGAACTAGTGCATATCTAGTCATAAGGAAGCATAAAAGGCAAAGCATGCAGCAGTATAATCAACTATAATCACACTGTTAGCAAAAGCGCATAAAAGCATTAAAAATAGAAGGTTTAAGGAAGAATAATTAACCATAGAATAAGATAAAATAAGAAAAGAGACTTACGCATGATCAAGAAGAAGAAAATAAGAAAATATCCAAAGAGAACTGAAGAGTAATCCAAATGATGTTGCTCCAGCAAGTGCCAAGGCGAGAATGAGGGAAACAGGGCAAAACAAGTTTTAAAAAATAAAGCCCCAAAAGGGCCCGAAAATAATGGGATATGAAATAAAGAGATCACGTGGGGGAAATGACAACAGGAAAGGGAGGAACCAAGAAGAATCGGAAATAATGGGATATGAGAAAAACCACGTGATGAATGAAAATGAGTGGGAAGGGCCTAAAAACCCAGCAGGTTAGAAATAATGGGATTTGGAATAAAAACATGTAAATTAAGGAGGGAGGCGCCTAAAGGCGCCTGCAAATAAATAGAGGGCAGCCCCAGCAGTCAGGGCACTTGTTCGAGTTCTTTTGGTGCAGTTGCAGTTGGAACATCTGCTAGACCGGTCTGAAGACTTCTATTTCAGGATTTTAGTTGTTACTTTCGTTTTTGGGGTGAGCTCTGATTTCTGGAAACTACCTAAGAGTTCTGGGTGGAAATCACCTTAGGTGACTTACACCATTAGGGTTTTCGGGACTTTCCTTTAGAAGCACTTGCAAGCATCTATTATTCTGTAAAGGAGTATTTTTGGATTGCTCTTTTTGGTTGATTGATCTTCTCTGCAAAGAAAAGGAATAAACTTGTATTTTGCTGTCCTTCTCATCCAAGCCTCTGGGCCTTTTATTGGGAGTTCTAACCGAGTTTTGTGAGAATTGGTAAATAACAAGGGAAACTTGGAGCACTCCTGAGGTGTTTGGTCTCAGAGGGGATTCTGAGATCCGACAGTTGGAATATCTCCGTCAGCCACAATTTCCCTGGCCAGTTTGGAGCGATTAGTATTACAGAGTGACCGCCTTCTCTTACTCTCTTTAGAGTCGGCACGATCAAACTGAGTGGAGGAAATGTGTAAAGCAGAGCGTTTGGCCACGGGTGGGCTAACGCATCCACACCCATAGGTGCACCGTTTCTTGCCAGAGAAAATAATAAAGGGCAATGAGTGTTTTCGTGCGAAGCGAAGAGATCTACGGCAGTCCGGCCGAATCTCTCCCATAACAGGTTCACCACCTGAGGGTGGAGAGACCACTCCCCGTACAGGGGATTTCCCCTGGACAATAAATCCGCCCCCGCATTCATTACTCCCGGAACATGAGTCGCTCGCAGCGATAGGAAATGCTCCATGCCCCACACAATGAGATCTCGCGCTAGACTGTGAAGTCGAGGAGAACGCGTTCCGCCCTGGCGATTTATGTATGCCACCGCCGTCATGTTGTCTGATCTGACCAATACGTGGTGACTCCGAAGAAACTGCATGAAATGTTTCAAAGCTAGAAACACCATTAACAGCTACAGAAAGTTTATGTGTGCGCCCCGAAGCGAAACGGGCCATTTCCCTTTCGCTATCCTGCCCTCGCACACCGCACCCCAACCCGTGAGCGACGCATCCGTCGTCACTACTTTTCTCAGGGAAACAGCTTCCAGCGGGGTTCCCGACTCGAGAAAAGCGCGATTTCTCCAGTGATGGAGAGTGCGTAAGCACAGGGATGACACAATCACTTTGCGATTGAGGTGGCGCTTCTGAAATTAGCGCTGCGCCGTAACCCAGCACTGAAACTCTCTCATTCGCAACAGTCCCAATGGTATGACAGACACTGCCGAAGCCATCAGCCCCAGCAGGTGTAAACAGAGTCTGAATGGAACCTTTTTTCCCTCTCTGGAAAAAAGAGAGACAACCGCGAATCGACCTGATGCGCTCTTCTGATAGAAAAGCCTGATACAGGTCTGAGTTCAGCCTGAGACCCAGGTAGATTATTTCCTGTGTGGGCACCAAGCAGCTTTTTGTCTCATTTATTCTGAAGCCTAAGCCAGTCAGGTGAGACAGAAGCACACTCGTATCCACCTCCGCTTGCTGCCGTGACGGAGCGCAGAGGAGGAGATTGTCCAAATACGCTGACACTCTGAGACCCATTTGGCAGCTTCGACACATTTGGTAAAGATCCGTGGAGCTAAAGCCAGCCCGAACGGAACCGTCAAGTATTGGTAGGCTGTGCCCCGATAGGCAAAGCGTAGGAATTTCTTGTGTGCTGGATAAATGCTTATGTGAAAATAGGCGTCCTTCAGATCCACTGATGTAAACCAGTCTCTGGGACGAATAACACTGTACAAAGCTTTCAATGTGAGCATTTTGAACTTGTACTTTCTGAGGTGTTTGTTGAAGTTCCGTAAATCCAGAATGGGACGGAGAACCCCCCCTTTCTTGGGAACGACAAAATACCGGGAGTAAAAACCGAGCTGGCTGTTCTCTCACGGCACCGATCGAATTACCCCTTTGTTTAATAAGGAGGTTATTTCGTCCTCCAAAACTTGAGCAGATTCACCCTCCACCGTTGACCAAACCACGCCGCTGAAGAGCGGTGGTCTCACGGCAAATTGCAGGCGATATCCCCCGCTGTATTGTGGATAAAACCCAAGGATGAACTGCGCATGCGCACCAATTCTCCGCGCGAGCAGAGAGCGGGCCTCTGCGGCTCTCGCTCACAGACGGCGCGGTGGCACCATCTGGCGGCGGAGCCTGGGGTTGCAACTCTGATTCGAGTTTTATTGTGTGTGTGTTTTTTTGTACATTTTTTACACACATCTGTGCCCTCGGCCCACTGCCTGGATGCACAGAACAAACCTTTATTATTTGACGAACATGGAACTTTCTGCTCTCTCTCTTGCATAACCCCGCTGTGGAGAGGGGAGAAGTAACTTTCCGGGCACTGGGGGAACTGGTGCCAACACTCCAACTGGAGAACTTTTGTCCGCTGAACATAGTCTTTGAAACACTTCCCAATGCCTTTTCACTGGAGGGGGAGGACAAGACTCCTGAGATGAGTCGAGGGGTGCTACAGAAACTCTGAGAGTGCTGCCGCCCCTCTTTTGACCCAAAATCAGACCACAGGTCAGGTCGCCCACCTTTTCTTCCCTCTCTGAGGGTCCGCTGGGCGATCCCTAGCCACTGCTGCTGCAAAAGAGGCCTTGCCCCTGGGCTGGGGCTGTTTTTGGCAAGCCTCCACACGCATTGACTGCTGGGGTGGGGGTTGCCTAGGGGCCCTAAACCCAGGCTGTCTCTCTCTGGACGCAGGGGCGAAATACGGACGTGCGGGCTGGGGGGGTGGGGGGGGAAGGTGGGGGCGAGCAGGATGCTTTCTTGGGAGACATGC
>JAAIIK010000095.1:1579947-1590231 GCA_014706435.1 Silurus glanis
GGGGGGGGGGGGGGGTGAGCAGGAGGCTTTCTTGGGAGACATGCCTCAAACGCTTCACCATCTTTTTTGCATAGATCGCATTGTTGGCGCATATTTGCCACCGCAGCCCCGAAAAGGGCTTTCGGCTCTATCGGGGCATCAAGGAACTCCACCTTCTCCCTCTCCGATAAGCCCGTCAACCCCAACCACAGGGCTCTTTCGCCCACCACAGCGAGGCCCATGCTGCGGCCGCAGCTCTGGACCGCTCCTCTAGATGAACGCAGGTTGAGATCCGCAATGACACAGATCTCTTCCCACAAAGCTGAGTCGGGTGACCCAGCATCAATCTGCCTCCCCATCTCTGCCATGAGCTCCGCCTGGTATGCTGTGAGCAGTGAGGTGGCATTCAGAGCTCTAACCACCAGGGCCGAGGAGCGGACAGCCTCTCTGTACGTCCTGGCAGAGAAGGGGAGGAGGAGGATAGAGCAGCTCGTCGATTAGGGTGGAGGAGACTAGCCACCGACAGCTCGACGGGGGGTGGGTTGGACATCCCCAAATCCTCCATATTGTGCACCTCCAGTCTAGAGAAACCCTTAACGGGCACTCTATGTGAGAAGGGTTTGTCCCAAAAACGACGCATTTCTGTGACACACGCCGGTACAGCAGGAATCAGCTGCTTAACTGGGGAAGTGCGCGATGTCAGCCTCTTCCCGTCATACAAATCCCTCTCAGCGTCATGATGCACCTGCTGAGATGGCCATTCGATGGAGAGCTTTTTGGCTGCTCTCCTGCACAGCTCCACGAGGTCCAGCTCACCGGGCATAGGGGAAGGGCCTGGAGAGAAGATCAGGAGGAAGAATAGCATCCTCCTCGTCGTCCTCCAAATCTTCCTCCAAAAAATAAGCAACCTCATCATCTTCCTCTTCCTCACCCTTGTCACCCACTAAAGGGTTCGATTCAAAGAGTGAAGGAAGGACAGAAGACACCTCGTCCATCAACTCTCCCCAGCTACACTATGCTTGAGAAGCAGCCTCATCCCTCTTCGCGGGCAGTGGAGAGAGACATGAGTCTCCTTTATTTGCGGCCGCGACTCGCATTTGATGCTCCCGAACCCTTAACGGGAAGCGAGCGCAGTGCGGGCAGCACTCGGAGTTAGCGAGCACAGCCTGTGCGTGTCGAACTCCTAAGCACACGATGCACAGGGGATGAGAGTCTTTAGCCGAGATCATAGACCCGCATGCACACGGTCGGGATTGATCTTTCCCCGCCGCCGTGCAACCGGATGAGCTCGCAGTCGCCATAATGGAGGTGCAAACACCGGAAAAGAAAAACGAGATCACCACAACGTGCTTCTCGAAAAACGGGTCTCGAACGATATTTCACTATACGCTCAACGCGAGGTGAAAAGGAAGAAAGAAAATAAAGATAGAAACAGCAGAAGTGAATATCTGCTTTGACAGTGAATATTCCCCTCAATAAGCAGCCGCGCTCGAAGACGTACCTTAACGGCTCGACCGTGAACAGTTAAGCGACCATCCCCAGAGGAACTGCTGAGGATAGCTTCCTAAAAGGATCTTCACGGGGAAGAGAACGAGAATGAGGCAGGGACCATTAGCAGCGGTGTATATAGGGAGGCGGGAGTCCCGCATTACTGTCGTGATTGGTCTGTCAGCCGACAGACGTGGTGTGATTGATGCTTCCAGGATTGGTCACGCCCGAGGCGATTCCCATAGTGAGATACCGAACGAATGTTTGAAAGAGAACCCAGAAAGGGATTGCCACTATTGTGGCATTGAACAAGAATAGACATAGCATAATCTTACTCCCAGTGGATCACTTATCGTTATTATTATTATTATCATCATCATCATCATCATCATCATCATCATCATTATTATTATTATTATTATTATTATTATTATTATTATTATTATTATTATTATTATACTAATACTACTACTACTACTACTAACCCAGTCATTAGGGTTTCACAAGTCAGTGCACTCTTAGTGCCGGTTTCAAGCCCGGATAAATGGGGAGAGTTGCATTAGGCAGGGCATCCAGATTAAATATGCGGATCACGAAAGAGAATTTCATACTGGATCGGTTGAGGCCCAGGTTACCAACGACCACCACAGGTATTGTTAGCCAACAGGGTACCGGTGAAAATTGGGCTACTGTTGGCCAAAGGAGGAGAAGGAGAGGAGGAAGACGTCTACAGAGATGGCAGGAAAAGGAGATGTGTAGGAGAGTGGAGGTTTGGGTTGGTACTTTAAATGTCGGTACTATGGCTGGTAAAGGGAGAGAGGGAGCTGATATGATGGAGAGGAGAAAGGTAGATATGTTGTGTATTCAGGAGACCAGGTGGAAGTGGAGTTGGGTTTAAAATGTTCTATCATGGTGTGGATGGAAAGAGAAATGGTGTAGGAGTGATCCTGAAGGAAGAGTACAGTAAGTGTGTAGTGGAGAGTCTTTATTTCCAGTTGTGAAGTAGCTTCCTGTTGTTGATTGTTTGCCTGGGAATTTAGTTTTTATCGCCGTTTAAATTTAAACATTTTACAGTGCGTTTTTTTTTTTCTCATCTGCTCATTTTTTCGGTCTCATCGGCTCCGCTTCGTCTCTTTTTGCTTTTGGAAGAGCGCTTTATTCCCTGTTTGAGGGTTTGAAAGCAGTAAGTGGAGAGCATTCACATCAGAACTACGAACACACACTTCAGTAACCACATTAAGGTACGTCATTTCTCTGTTATGGTGAACATCCAGTTCATTCAGTGTGTGAAGTGCGACATGTTTAGTCAGTCTTTCTCCGATGTTAGCGATAATTTTATCTGTGAGAAGTGTAAGTTAGTTTGCTCCTTGACGGAGAAGATCTTAGCATTAGAGGAGCGCATCCAGAGTCTTGAGAGAAGTAGTGAGTGCGAAAGCAGTCCAAGTTCTGCAGGGGAAAGTCTGGATGCCCTAGGTGGAGTTAGCATTCCCCTGACCCCGGCATTAGAGACCTCGCAGCGGGGTGAGTGGGTGATGACTCGGCGGCATTCTTCCAAAGCCAAAGCTAACGCTAAGACTCGCCCACGGGAGCACCATTCCTCTCCGCTTTACGCGTCCAACAGGTTTGCTCTCCTCAGTGAAGCACCCGCTGAGAAACCTGAAAGAGCTCTGGTCATAGGAGACTCTATTCTGAGGCACATGAAATTAGCTAGACCTTCAGGGGCACCAGCAGCACAGGTCATGTGTATACCGGGAGCCAGGGTGCCGGACATAGCAGGTCGGCTTAGGTTTTTAGGAAAGCACAGGTTCTCTAAGATTTTTCTAAGGTTTTTCACACAGGAGCTACGCCTTTGACATTGAGAGGTTACTCAGAGAAATATTATAGAGGTGTGTAAATTAGCAAAGGCAATGTCCGATGCAGTAACATGCTCTCGCCCCATCTCAATGCAACATGGCGATGTAGCCTACAGCAGGTTATGGTCGCTGAACTGCTGGATGTTCGAGTGGTGCTCCAAAAACAATGTGGGCTTCATAAATAATTGGAGCAATTTTGAGGGCAAGGCTGGCCTGTTAGGGCGGGACAGTATCCATCCCACTCGGGAAGGTGCTGCTGTCATTTCTTGTAGTATAGGTCATAGTCTCTGAACAGCACTAGTTAACAAGTGACTGTCCAGAGCAAAGGCCAGGGAGCAGACAGACAGGCCTGACATTGCCGGTAAACCTGCGTGTCTTATTTGTAGAGCGAATTTAGCACGGTAGCAAAATTAACAGGAAATAAAAGCACTGCACTAACATGCACACCATCAATAGGTAGTAATGATTTCATTAACTTTTTTAATAATAAAGTTGAAAACATCAGGCAAGAAATCCAGACGATTAATATAAATCCATATTATTTTACAAGTAACACTGTAGACAGCAGTGTAATTATAACAGACAATCAATTACCAAGCTTTACTCCTATTCATGAGAATAACAATTTCATTTATTTCCACATCAAAATCATCAACCTGCATTCTCAATCAATTGCCTAAAAGTTTCCTCAAACAGATAATTCCAGAGGTAATTGAACCTGTTTTAAAAAGAATAAATTCTTCCATTAGCACTGGTTATGTACCTAAATCCTTCAAACTGGCAGTTATCGACCCCCTAATTAAGAAACCTGACGTTGACCCATGTCAGCTGTCCAACTACAGGCCAATATCAAACCTCCCCTTTATATCCAAAATTATAGAAAAGGTTGTAGCATAGCAGTTATTCTCACATTTCTGAAATGTATCAGTCAGGATTTATGCCTCATCGTAGCACAGAGACAGCGTTAGTTAAGGTGGTAAATGACCTGTTATTGGCCTCTGATTAGGGTTTTGTCTCTTTACTTGTTTCACTCGACCTTAATGCAGCTTTTGACACCACTGATCATACTAAACTGCTTGCTAGACTTGAGAACGTTGTTGGAATAAAGGGAACAGCTCTCTCCTGGCTCAGGTCTTATTTGACTGATTGCTATCAGTTTGTTGATGTAAATGGTTCTCCACACTCTCTGAGGTAAAGTTTGGTGTTCTGCAAGGATCTGTCTTAGGCCCACTGCTTTTCTCTTTATATATGCTGCCTCTGGGTGAAATTATACATAAACATGGTATTCGCTTCCATTGCTATGCTGATGATGCACAGCTGTATATTTCAGCAAAGCCAGATGAGAAAGATCAGCTTAACAATGTTGAGGAGTGTGTAAAGGACATTAGACAGTGGATGCTTGATAACTTTTCTAGGACCACATGCAGCTAGAAGCAAACTTTCCGATTACGCAGCATCTTTGGATGGTGTTTCTGTTTCAGCGTGTACAGCAGTCAAAGACCTTGGTGTGATTATTGACCCTAGTCTTTCCTTTGAGGCTCACGTGAATGATATTACCAGGATCGCCTTCTTTCACCTTAGAAATATTGCTAATATTATAAATATGGTGTCGTTACAGGATGCAGAAAAACTAGTGCATGCTTTTGTTACATCTAGATTAGACTACTGTAATGCTTTACTGTCTGGTTGTTCGAGTAAGTCATAAATAAGCTTAATTTAGTTCAGAATTCAGAAGCAAGAGTCCTCACTAGATCTAGAAAATTTGACCACATTACCCCTGTTTTAATCAGTCTACACTGGCTCCCAATCAAATCTTGCATTGATTATAAAATATCTGAATTATAGATTATAGAATATCTTCACTCAGTATCTGAGTGAATTTCTGTACCAGTATGATCCTCCATGCCTACTTAGATCAAAAGGTGCAGGCTATTTGTTGGTACCTTAAATAATGAAGACTACAGCAGGGGGCAGATCTTTCTCTCAACCTTCCAATCAGTGTTCAGCACTCAGACACAGTCTCAGTGTTTAAGTTGAGGTTGAAAACATATTTATTTAGTCAAGTCTTTTATCAGTAGATTTTTCTCAGGTAAAGGAGCAGATCTGGAGGGATCATGGATATAGCGTGTTTGATGAACTGGGATATTGGTATGCTGTCGTCCCCTTCACTCTCACACGTTGACTCAGGTTTTTTGACGGTGGTGTGGTGGGTCGTCTCTTATCCCAGATATCCCTCATGTCGGTGTTACCTTTTGGTTCTCCGTTTTAGCTATGCTGCCATGGCGAGTCTTGCCGGAGTCCAAACTGCACAGTGACATTAACTTTCATACAACAATAAGGACACATAATAATCCATATCCTTCTCTTTCTGTCACCCCTCTTCTCTCCTTCTCTCTCTCTCTCTCTCTCGGTCGAGTTAAACATGCTCCTGAGGTTCCAGTGACCACTGTTCCTGCCCCTCTTCCCTCTATGGATCTTCCCACTTTGTCCAGGCCTGCCTCTGGATAGTGTTCTCTTCGATTGGAGGCCACTCTGCAGCTAGGGACGGTTTCTCATCAACGCCTTGGGTGGTTCCATGAAATTCTGATGAAGGAGAAGAGGAGGAGAGTGAGGACTGAAAGAGAATAATATGGTGGAAACTGAAGGAGGAAGACTGAAGTGGGAGATTCAGGGAAGAGGTCAGACAGGGACTCGGTGGTGGTGAAGAGGTGCTGGATGATTGGGCAACTACTGCAGAAGTGATAAGGGGGACAGCTAGAAAGGTACTTGGTGTGACATCTGGAAATAGAAAGGAAGACAAAGAGACATGGTGGTGGAATTAGGAAGTGCAGAAAAGCATAAGGTGATAGAGATTGGTGAAACAAAATTGGGGTTGACAGAGTGATGAGAAAAGTAGGCAGGAGTACATGAGATGCTGCATCAGGTAAAGCGGGATGTGTCAAAAGCCAAGGAAAAGGCATAAAAAAAGCCAAGGAAAAGGCATTGCTTTGAGAATGTTGGAGAACTATAGAGAACGTCAGAAGGAGTTGCAT
The DNA here is from genome assembly GCA_014706435.1 of Silurus glanis. Classification (NCBI taxonomy): domain Eukaryota; kingdom Metazoa; phylum Chordata; class Actinopteri; order Siluriformes; family Siluridae; genus Silurus; species Silurus glanis. The sequence goes on from JAAIIK010000095.1 coordinate 1,586,300, forward strand.
TGTGTGTTTGTGGATTTAGAGAAAGCGTACAACAGGGTGGAGATAGGAGTTGTGGGATTTTATGAGGAAGTCTGGTGTGGCAGAGAAGTATGTGAGGGTGGTGCAGGACATGTATGGGGACAGTGTGACAGCAGTGAAGTGTGCAGTAGGAACGACAGACTGGTTTAAGGTGGAGGTGGAACTGCATCAAGGTTTGGCTCTGAGCCCTTTCCTGTTTGCAGTGGTGATGAACAGGTTGACGGACGAGGTCAGACAGGAGTCTCCGTGGACTATGATGTTTGCAGATGATATTGTGATTTGTGGTGAGAGTAGGGAGCAGGTGGAGAAGAGCCTGGAGAGCTGGAGGTACGTGCTGGAGAGAAGGGGAATTAAAGTCAGTAGGAGTAAGACGGAGTACATGTGTGTGAATGAGAGAGAGGGCAGTGGAGTGGTGCAGTTGCAGGGAGAAGAGGTGGAAAAGGTGGAGGAGTTTAGTTACCTGGGGTCAACAGTGCCTTTTTAGTGACTTTAAAATTTTATTACAAATAATTTATATAATTACCAATTAGTAAATTCGTCCAGCTAGACGGGCTAACCGTGTTTCGTGCCTACAGACACGCAGCTCTGTGTGGTAAGACTCGCGGTGGTGGCGTGTGTTTTTATATCAACACGGAATGGTGCAAGAACTCTGAAGAACTCTGGCGATCACGAACTATGAGACAACATCACCCGCTTTAGACCGTGATGCCTCCCTCCCAGATGCTCTGAACGACTTCTATGCCCGGTTCGAGGAACAGAACAACGTGAAGGCGAGGAAGACCACCCCTCCTCCCAGTGACCAGGTGCTCTGTCTAACCACAGCTGAAGTGAGGAAAACTCTATGCAGAGTTAACCCACGGACGTCTGCTGGAACAGACAACATTCCTGGCAGAGCGCTCAGGGAATGTACAGAACAGCTAGCGAATGTCTTTACAGACATCTTCAACATCTCCCTGAGCAGCAGCGTTGTTCCTACATGCCTCAAGACAACGACCATTGTTCCCGTGCCGGAGAAGTCTACTGTATCCTCAATGACTATCACCCCGCGCACTCACACCCATCGTGATGAAGTGCTTCGAGAGGCTCGTCATGAGGCACATTAAGACCCAGCTTCCGCCCTCACTGGACCCCATGCAGTTTCGACGATGCCATCTCCACATCCCTCCATTTGGCCTTCACCCACCTGGACAACAAGGACTCTCATATGTATGAATGCTGTTCATTGACTTCAGCTCAGCATTCAACACAATCATCCCTTGAGCCTACTGGGCCTGAACACCTCCCTCTGCAACTGGATCCTGGACTTCCTGACTGGGAGACCTCAGTCAGGCTGGATCGGGAACAGCATCTCCAGCACCACTACACTGAGCACTGGGGCCCCTCAGGGCTGTGTGCTCAGTCCACTGCTGTTCACTCTGCTGACTCACGACTGTGTAGCAATGCACAGCTCGAATCACATAGTCAAGTTTGCCGATGACACGACCGTAGTGGGTCTAAGCAGCAAGAACGACGAGTCAGCATACAGAGAGGAGGTGCAACAGTTAACAGCCTGGTCTGGAGCAAACAACCTGTCTCTGAACGTTGACAAAACCAAAGTGATGGTTGTGGACTTCAGGAGAGCACAGAGCGACCATTTTTCACTGATTATCGATGGATCCTCAGTGGAGAGCATCAAGAGCACCAAATTCCTTGGTGTTCATCTGGCGGACAATCTCACCTGGTCACTCAACACCAGCTCCATCACTACTTCCATCTCTACTTCCTGAGAAGGCTGAGGAAAGCTCATCACCCTCCCCCATCCTGACCATGTTCTACAGAGGGACCATTGAGAGCATCCTGAGCAGCTGCATCAATGCCTGGTTTGGGAACTAAACCGTCTCAGATCGCAAGACACTACAGAGGATAGTGAGGACAGCTGAGAAGATCATCAGAGTCTCTCTCCCCTCTATCATGGACATTTACACCACATGCTGCATCAGCAAAGCCAACAGCATTTTGGACAACCACACACACCCATCAAACACACTCTTCATCCTCCTGCCATCAGGAAAGCGTTCCGAAGCATTCAGGCTGTCACTCACTCACTCACTCACTCACTCAAATGTGTGCTACCGAACTGTACAACCTAAACTTAACACACACTCATTACTCATTACTCATCTAAATCCATTCCACTATCATTTATTTATTATTATTTATACTTGACCACATTACAATGTTTACCTGCTGTTTTCTGCACCTCTTGACTGTATTATACTGTTTACATACCGTTTACATGCTGTTTTTTTGCACCTCTTGACTGCTGCTGCTGCTACTGCTGTTTTTTTGCACTGCATTGTATACTGTTTATATACATTTTATAGTTTTTACAGTTCTCTTTGCACAATACTGTATAATCAGAATATACAGTAGGTTTACTGTCGGCGCTATCTTGAGTTATGTGTTGTCTGTCTGCACTGTCTGTCTGTACTGTTTTTCGTCTGCACTGTTTGCACTAGGTTGCACTCGATGCACTTTATGTAGCTTTGTGTTGTGTTGTAGCTCTATGTTGTTGTTAGTGTAGCACCAGGGTTCTGGAGGAACGCTGTCTCGTTTTTACTGTGTACTGTGTACCACTGTGTATAGTAGAAATGACAATAAAAGCCACTTGATTTGACTTGACTTGACTTGTCATTTCTCAATTTAAAATGTTCCTCCTCCATTTCTCTCAGCTTCTTCTGTGTGTCTGTCAAGGATGTGGCTCAATATTCATAGACAATCATTTGGGAAACATTTCTTTGTGGTTTGGGAATCACTTTCCTTTTACTTTGGGTCTGTCAAGGAACAAAAAACCGGTGTAGGATATCTTGACCTAACATGAATCCTGTGCAAGTGGATAAGAATCTTTTCCAGGTCTAGAGTTCTCAATGTGTTAATAACGTTTTAAGAGCTATTTATTGAGACTAGACCAAACATCAATGGTGAAATCCATTAATTGTTAATAAACATTCAAATGAGGTAATGTGGTATATCCAGCTACCAGCAACGAAAAGGCTATACAATAGAAGTGTTTCAGTCATGACGCATCATCACAGTACCCCTTTCTTTTACACCTCTATAGGCTAAAAAAGCTATTAAACGTCTATGACCCTAAAGAGGATATGGAGATGTTACAGAATTTTCTTCTAACCGCTATATATGTAAGTAGATGGACATAAACTGACATTAAAGTATAGAATGTGAGAGAATCTGATGGGCAGGGAGCAGATCCTTTGCATAGCCTGTTTGTCACTGCCTGTTTTACTGTTCTAACTGATAAAAAGGACCAAGGTCTACAAAATACCAGAGATCTCGTTTGTAAGTTTGCAAACACTTCAACTCGGTTCTTAAGTATAAATTGAAATTCAGCCAGTGACAACAAACAGACTTACCCCAGCTAACATGTCCACGTGGGCCCCACATTTGTTTTATCTGGGTTATCAGGGGTGCCGTTAGGGGGGGTGCAGAGTATGCCAGGCATATGGGCCCAAGTGAACGCTAGGGGGCCCCACAATCATCAATAAAAAAAAAATTAATTTTACAATTTTTAAAATTACATACACACATATATTTTAAATAATAACACTGTGGTGAAATACAATAAATTCCCTGTAAATAAAATTAAACTATTGTTAATTAAAGTGCTGCGTGAGCGTGACGCTCTTCAACCAGCACGCATGACGTTGACGCAAAATGTAACGATGGACCGAAAGAAGCATTTGTCTGGTGCCCAAAAACGAAAACTCAAAAAAAAAGTAAGGATGAAGAGGTAAAAAAATTTTTAAAAACTCTTACAAATTGGGTCTTTCCGAAAAATAAGCCAAATATTGGTGATGACTGCGGTAACATGCAGGAAAAGAACATATATGACAATGTCGATCGTCTCAGTGAGGATG
>JAAIIK010000095.1:1595231-1606315 GCA_014706435.1 Silurus glanis
ATATATATATATATATATATATATATATATATATATATATATATATGGGGGCCCAAAATTCTGTCTTGCATACCCCCCTTAAAACTGTTAGTTGCACCCCTGTGGGTTATATGGGCATCACGTGGGCATGGGGTCAGAGTGGGCACTTTGATGGGCTGAATGTTGGCCCCAGTTTAGTCAGGGTTGTGGGCCCCAGTTAGGTTGCCCATTTTGTTTATTCGAGGGCGCTGTATGGGCCACATTTGGGCTATATTTAGCTATATTATTCAATTGATGATAAATTCAATTGATATGTTTTCTGCGTGTTTTATATGATCGAAAAAAAATTTTTATATATTAACAATAACATAGCATGACCTTTAGTTTAAAAAAAAAAAAAAGAAAGAAAGAAAGAAAGAATTGCTTGTGCAGCTCACAGAGTCTCTCATTGGCTCCTGTGTGTCCCGCCTTCAGATTTTAAAGAAATGGTCATCACTCACTACACTGGAGCACCTGACCTGACCTGGATAACCTGACATCTCTGTCACGGTAAGAAATTATCTTTTGTTTTAAATTAATCACATTTTACTGTTTGCTTTCATTTAATGTATACTTCTGAAAGATTTGTGGTAATTAAAGTTACAGGCACGATATAACGAAGGTAAGTGTGGAGATTGAACTGGTTTACCTCAGAGATAAACACCTGTGGAAAACTTAAAATTCTTAATGATTAGCAGATAACTAGGAAATTGTCTACTAAAATGTGGAAATAACGACTTTTCAAACCATTTTCACCCGTGTTTTCTTCATATAGTGTCCTCATGATAACAAGAGGGTGAAACAGTAAAAGCACTGTGGACTAATCTTTCTCTTTCACTACCTTTTATAACGTGTATATACAATACACAGAGAAAAGCTCTAAGGAAACTGTGACAATACTTAACTTTATTTTAATGTGATTTAGGTGAAATAGGTAGAGGTGATAAAAAAAAACGTTCATATTTATATCATTTCTAAACATTATATATATATATATATATATATATATATATATATATATATATATATATATATATATATATAAATGAGACGTTATGATTACGTTAAAGAAGATAAACGTCATTTTGCACCGTTCATAAAGTCAGTCAGACGCATCCCCCCCGCCAACTCTGGGCGCCGAGGCTTCACGCATGCGCAGATGTGTTTGACTTGAAGCCGTGCAGTGCAGACCAACAAATTCGAGAGCAGACAACTCCGTATTCTTCCGAATCGCTTTCACTGTATTTTTATGTCAAGCACGCTTCGGTTTGTGCAGTCAAGTCGAACACTTGCTGTGTTAGCTCCACTAAGGCTTTTTGAAGACAAAACATCGTTATAAGTAAGTAACTTAAACTAATGTTACACTAGTCTGTTCAAATTCACGGTCCAAAGTGAACCAGTGTACCAGTGCGAATTTAATAATAGATCTGTGTTCACGGCCCCACTAATTATTCTAAACATTAATCACAACAAACCCTGAAATTCACCATATTGATGCATTTAACTTTTTGCATGGTATTGTGTCATTTTAACATCATTTATTCAGATCAGTTAACAGTTTGGGCAAATGGTGGATTAGAAGGTGCTTATGATTGTGATTTTTTGTCTTTGTTTTTTTTTTTTTTACTGAAAGTCTTATGCTCATGTAACTTGCATGTATACAAATAATGTGTTGTGCCCTGGTTGATGCAGTAGCATGCTCTACTTTATATTAATTTTTTTGCTTTACAGGTAGCCTGAAGCAGAACCGTTTGCTGAAAACTGTCATTAAGAAAGAGCTGGAGACAGCGCTTGGTAAACGGTTCACAAATGCAAGAGACAGAGAAGGCAACCGTGCTTTGAGAGCCCAGCGGGACCATGATCGGAGGGCAGTACAGCCGGAAGTGTAAGTCATATAACCTATAGCTATGGCTGCACAATTAATAATATTTTATCCCAATCACTGTTTTTGCCTCTGTTTAATTAAGGGAATACTCCACCCTGAGATGAAAAAATATCTTATAAATTACTTATCCTCAAGGTATCCTATGGCTGAGAGAGCTTAACTGAAGAAAACACATGCAAATAGAAAAAACCACCAGCAAATTAAAAAAACAACGTTATCAGTTTGACAACGCATGTGCTGCAAACCCTCACAATGCAACCAAGTGCAGAAACACGCTGCAAATCCTCACAACACAACCAAATAGCACAGATCACAAAATAAATGTTTCAAGGGGACCACAACAAGTGACAAACCCATCTGGGACTGCTTATTGTTCAATGTCTATTCGTCAGTGGTGTTGTCGATGACCTGAAAGGTGAGTTGTTTGTTTATTTTATCATTGTTTATTTATGATTCCTTGGCCTTTTGGATATTATTATCCTAAATAATCTGATGAAATACACAATTAACTGTAAAACGTTATTATGTTAACTGGCAAAGCCAAGGAATCATGATCAGGATATGAAAATAAACAAAAAACTCACCTTTCAGATCATCAACAACACCACTGATGAATAGACACTGAACAAGCAGTCCCAGGTTCGTCACTTGTTGGGGTCCCCATGAAACATTTATTTTGTGGTCTGTGCTATTTGCAGTGCAAATTAATTGGTTGCGTTGTGAGGATTTGCAGGACGTTTCTGTATTTAGTTGCGTTGTGAGGATTTGCAGGACGTTTCTGTATTTAGTTGCGTTGTGAGGATTTGCAGCACGTGTTGTTTAACTGATGAAGATGTTTTCTTGATTTGCTGGTGTTTTTTCTATTTGCATATGTTTTCTTCAGTTGCAGTGCGTCGAACTTTCTGGGCCACCGTGATCGTAGGTGTGACTTACATCTTTCAGCTGATCAGAATCATTGTTCTAATCACTGGCTTTTGGCAATAGCCAAATATTCGTTTAAGAGTCAAGTTCAGACACAAGGTTGATATTTTAATTGTTACATTCATTTAAGTTTTGGATTCCATGACTAGTCCCCCGGCATAAGTTATTACTGTGCGAGGCAGAGGTGGGAACAATTCACTGATGAGATTCTAGGATATGTCTTAATTATATTGATGCATGTTTTTTTAGATGCAGCTGTGAATGGTAGTATTTTAAAATGTACTAAATTTCCTTTTCGGTCTTCTCTTTCTTTACTGTTTTGTAGGTGTGCAGCCGAGGAATCTGCATAGACCCACCAGTGAACTATTCTACTTTAGTAATTCTGTTATTCCTGTTTCCTGTTTTTTTACTTGAATAAATTTAAATTAAATGTGATTTACACATTCTGAGTTGAAGTCGTTTATTTTTCACAGTTCAAATACTCAACCATGTAATTTTAAACATATATCAGCACATAAAATCAACTAATATTAGTTCTCTGTTTGGTCAGGCACAGTTTTACATTGTAACTGATGTTTGAAATGGTTTGACAGTGGATTTTCCATAGTAAGATTAAGTACAAAGGTCACCCACAGAAATCAATCATGAAATTAATAAATGGGACCCAATTCTCACCCACTGTGGTCCCATAACAACCCCATAAAGGGGCCATTTGTGGGTTGACCCATGATTAAGTCATGTGGGCCCCATAAGGGTCCTTTTTGTAGCCCACTTTGGCACCATTTTTAACACCTATTTGGGACCCAAATGGGGTCATATAAAGGACCCATCAGTCGCCCCTCTGGGCTAATACACATGGGGCCCATGTGGAGCCGATGGACAAATTTCTCTGGGCCCCATTTGGGTTGCCCATGCAGGGCCCAAGTGACAGCCCATCAAAAACCCACATGGGGCCCACATGAAAATGTTGGCTGGGTACGAGTGTATTCACAATATCAGTTTCATCTGAATCTATATATCTTGATTAAACAACAAAAATTTATTTATCTTAGCATTAGTATGAAATTGATTGTCTGAAAAGTAGTTTAAAATGAGAGGAGAGATGAGATTAAGGCACTTGACAGTAAAGAATATATGAAATTTGCTAAATAAAATGTTTATTTGTTGCATGTCATTATTCCTGTGCATATTATTGTCGACTGTAGTTACACAATTGCCATAACTTCATATGTCACCATGACTTCAGATTATTTAATGGAACTGACACTGTAAAAAAAAGCAGTAGATACAGTAGGTCTACTTACTGCTCACAAACTTGCCATGTTTTGGCTTTTTCCCTTTTTGACACTCCACAGCAGCCAAATAGTCACTTATTGGGTATCCGTCGTCATCCATCTCGGTGTCATCATATTTACGTATGGCATCGGTTTTGTGTCTTGTGAGTTTGATTGACCTAATGCAGACATAATGCTAGTTCAACTAAATATGTCACCTGCATTCAAGTTAGCTGCAGACTTTGTGGTACATGAGATATGTAAAAAATAAAAGTAGCGTAATGTTAATGGTATGTACCAATACAAACTAAACAAAAAAAAGAAATTAGTCCAGCTAACTTTAACTAAATACATGTAAAGTTTTTGCTGAAAATTCATGACTAATGCTCCGGTTACTGACTGTTAGCAAACTAAATCTTGCAACTGTTGTCTGAGATTAGCATCAACAAATTCAATCAAACCAAGTACTTGGTAAAAACTAAATCAACAACGCTGCCTGAGAAATCATTATAACAAGTAAAAATTCTTCCTACCTTAGGCTCCTGGTTACGTTATTAAAGAAATCAGCGTCTAGCAATCTGTAAACCCTTAGTGGTTTAATTACTAATTATCTGGCTTTTCATACCAAGCAGTTCAAACATCAACCAATCGGTGTTTTTTATAATCTCTTTTTACATGTAGGTGTTTAGAGACTACTGTACTTTTATTTATACATAGCACATTCAAAACAAATTAAACGGAAGCGCATTGCTTTCACAACTGTCAAGAAAAAGATAAAAAGATTTATATATATATATATATATATATATATATATATATATATATATATATATATATATATATAAATAATGTGTGTGTAAACAAGTTTGAGAACAGGGTCAGAAATTATGCCAATTGTGGCAATAATGCAAAAATGAATGAAAATGACCAATTCGCAGATTTACATCAGCTCATCAGGTTGCTTTTGTGTTGTTTTTTGCAGCATTGAACTTTATAACAATTTACACACATTTTTGTTAAGCTTATGAACACAATAATGGCCAATTAAAGGCATTTAGATTATTTAGTAGTGGAAACGCAGGAGTTGAGTGCACTGACTGAATTTTGCACACTCAGCATAAACAACGAAACAGAAAATGTTTTTGTGTTTGATTATTTGAAAAATAATAATCACTATTACAATAACAATAAGCAATAATCAAGAATAAGGATTTTAATATAATTGTGCAACCCTATCACTTTCTCATTTTAATAAATCTACAACTTATATACATTTTTAATGTGTCTTTAGTTTAATAAACTATTCAGATTTATTGAATTAATTGGTTAAATGAGTATTTTACATTCTACAACATGGTATGATTGTCGAAATTGCGCTTACTGATGTTTGAAATGTAAAAAAAAAATAAAAATAAAAACTTAAAAGCCCTGTAAATCAGTTCAAGGAGGGAATATATTGCTAATTTTTTTACACTGGTTGAGGACCACTGATCTAGACTAATGGTAAGGTAGAGTTGTGAAGCTGTCTCTCTCTTTGTGATTGAAAATGTCTACATGACTTGGAAGGGGAAACGTTCCAGAGTGACACTAATGAGGTAAGTCCTAAGTAATAAAATAAATCAGACATTTACAAAGTAAAAGTGAGGCTGTATTTTTGAAATTGTGGTGGTATTGTAAATTGTAATAATGATAGTGAATTGTAGATGTGATTAAACTTAAAGGGTTTCTCAACTTTTTCCACCTTAAAATGGACTGTTTTGTTTCTCCCTCTTTTGTACATTTCCTTTTGCCCTGTCTTAGCACTCTCCCCAGGGGACTGAAGAATCCACCCCCACAGAAACAGGCCTCCAGGTAGACATTTTGGATTTGGTATTAATCTTTTAATATATATATATAAATTTGGTTTAAATGTCTTCCCTCTGTCAGTAAGAAATTTGGATATGGGATTACCAAAGGCTATTCTTGTAAATTTTATAAACGGATGTACTGCTTTCCTTTCAGGATATGTCACACCACACTGAAAGGAAAAGACAGGTCACAATCAAACACTAATGTGAGTTTTCCTTCCTTGGAAAGAGCCATCTTTTATTACTTGAATCTTTATTTTGTAAATAACATTCTCTTCATATTCACATTTATTTCATTTTGTCCACTGATCCAGGTCAATCTGCCACTGAGGAGTAAACATGACCTATTTCTATTTTAGCCATATTTCTACACGTTTTTTTTTTTTCTATTGATTGTTCACCTTATATATCTTAAAAAGTCTTGTTCTTTTTAGGATTACAGTCCTATGTCACATCCATCAGAAACTGCAGAAGAGGGGACTTAATCAGAGGTGCAGGTAAATAAGAAAATTTGTATGTAATTTTGGTTCACATCTTGTTACATACATTGTCCCTAAATGTTGTTGAGTTTGAAAATAAGTATATCAACATCAAAACTTGACACATATCTTTTGGTAAATACTTTGAATACGATCCTTATTTTGTTATTTTTCAAATTTGTTCTAGAATATCAACTGTGCCACATCAGGTGTCTCAAATGACCATGTAATTTATGTCATACCAGTTGGATGAACATACTCGCATTTTCTCTGAAGCACAATGTTACAGGGGCTTTAACGGAGGACCTACTGAAGCTGTTAAGGTTATTTAGAAAAGGTGTATAATGTTTTTTGTCTACAAATCAGAATACCATCATTATTGTGGTTTTTGCATCTCTTACATTGGCCTTTCAGTGTCTAAGGACCGTGAATTAAAAAGCCAGATTTGCTCATCCACACAAACTGTGAGACAAATTTTAGAATTTGGTCAGTGTTTTATTTGTATACTGTTGAGGGATCAATTTAAAGCCCTTTTGGAGAATGAACCTAACATAGAGATGAAATAACAGATCTTAACCAATTTTAACCTGATCCAATGGTGTGGTCCCTGATTACACGCATTGTGCGTTGCTGGAGGTTTGCTGGCAAACAACCACTTTATTGTTTGTTACCAAAAGCTACAGTCAACCATGGTATATTGGTTTGAACACATAGATGGAAATCTTTTAGCAATCAAGCCTTTTATATTACAGTTTGCCAGTCCTGAAGGGGATACTTCCAAATTTCCTTGCCACTGGGCTTTACATGTGGAAAATGTGAGCATTTTGCTAGGTTCATTTGATATTCACCATGCTCATGAGGCTCTTGAGCTTTATGTGAAATCAGTTCAGTCTTTTTGTGGCAAAGATCAAAAGACCTACAATGTGCATTCACTCCTGCATTTGACTAAGAGTGTTGAGAATTGACCTCCAGTGACCTCCAGTAAACATCACATAAGGAACTGTGCTAGATATGACAGGGTGACTGCACTTGGAGTGCCAAAGATTCTACAACAGAAAAGTTGTCAATGGATAAGTCATTCACAGCTAAACATATACAAAGACAAATAAAAGGAACAACTCTGTTGTAATATTGAAATATGGCAGTATTTTTAAGGTTTCATACTTTCTCCGTGTAAAAGATGACCAACATCGTCTTTACGCAGTCGGAAATTTTGGAAATCGTACAGTGCAGAAGCTGGTTCGATGATGTACTGTCAAAATATCATTAACCTTTATGAAAACTGTTTATTTTCCTACAGGATTTGAAAGAGCAGTTGACAGCAATGACATTATGAGACAAATCTTAACAAATTAAGGGTTGAATATATGTGACAGAAAGTAATTTTTGTATATGTCACATGGACTCTGTTGGTGAAGATATGCGTAAGAATCACTTTGAGATCTTGTAATGTTTTAAACTGAAAATCAGTATACAGTATAACATGCAGTTGTTACATGAAGGTTTATGTGGTTATAGCACCCGAGTTCTCTGGCCACACCCAGGCCTGATTATTGCCACATCTGTTTGCAATCAAGAAATCTCTTAAATAGGACCTGCCTAAAAAAGTAAAGTAGACCAAAAGAACTGCAGGCCTCAGTTATGGTCAGTGTTCATGACTCCACCATAAGAAAGAGACAGAGCAAAAATGGTCTGCATGGCAGTGTTCCAAGACAAAAACCACTGCTGACCAAAAAGAACATAAACATCCCAGTTTTGGCAGAAAACATCTTGATGATCCCCAAAACTTTAGGGCAAATACTCTGTGGACCGACGAGACAAAAGTTTAACTTTTTGGAAGGTGTGTGTCCCATTACATCTGCCTTAAAAGTAACACCGCATTTCAGAAAAAGAACATCATACCAACAGTAAAATATGGTAGCGGTAGTGTGACGGTCTGGTGCTGTTTTGCCGCTTCGGGACCTGGAAGACTCGCTGTGATAAATGGAACCATGAATTATGCTGTTTACCAAAAATCCTGAAGGAGAATGTCCGGCCATCTGTCCGTGACCAATGATCCAAAACACACCAGCAAGTCCACCTCTGAACGGCTGAAAAAAACCAAAATGAAGACTTTGGAGTGGCCTAGTCAAAGTCCTGACCTGAATCCTATTGAGACCAAAATTCCTCCACAGCGCGGTATCAGACTCATTACAAGTTATCGCAAACGCTTGATTGCAGTTGTTGCTGTTAAGGGTGGCCCAATCAGTTATTAGGCTTAGGGGCAAACACTTTTTCACACAGGGCCATGTAGTTTTGGATGTTGTTTTCCCTCAATTATAAAAACCTTCATTTAAAAACTGCACATTGTGTTCACTAATATTTAAATTAGTTTGATGTTCTGAAACATTAAAGTGTGACAAACATGCAAAATAATAAGACATCAGAAGAAATACGCCACTGCATATAACATATATGATTGAAAGTACATTAATAATATGCATTTTGTATGTGTTTTTTGCAGCATATATGTCCTTTACAATATTCTTTTGGAACAAGTAGGATTGACAGCTGTTTTTAACTAAACTTTTCCATATGGGTATCAACATCTATATCTGACAAGCTCGTCCGTGCATTCATGACCTCCAGACCGGACTATCGTAATGCATTACTAGGTGGTTGTCCTGCATCATTAATAAACAAACTACAGTTAGTCAGAATGCAGCAGCCAGAGTCCTGACAAGGTTGAGAAAATATGACCATATAACCCCAATCTTATCATCCCTACACTGGCTACCTGATAATAAGGTACTGGCTCCCATGTATTTATCCAGTCTTCTCGAATAGTCTTTCTGACAGTGTTCGGGGCTCAGACACACTCTCCTAGTTTAAATGCACATAACACACATCACATATGATCAGATGTACTGGAGCACGAGGATATAAACTGGCACTTGTTAATATTACAAACAGCGGCTACGCTAATTCCTCTCCACCGCTTCTCTTTCTCTACCCATCCCGAGACGAAGATTATGGACTTTTAAAATAGTAGATGAGGATGGGATCTAAGGGAGTTTCTCCTTGTTATTGTGACCCAGGCTTGCTCATCGGGGATAAACACACGTCATTAACTTTAAATCATAAATTTTGCAAAGCTGCTTAGAGAAAATGTCCACCGTGAAAAGCGCTATAGAAATAAAATTGACCATGTATCTTTTCAGCAAGGCATACGCATTAAACATTTCTCAACCAGGTGCTTCAGAACATAGTAAAAAGTATAGTAAATAGTAAAGCTGCTTTGAGACAATGTCAACCGTGAAACGGGTATCTTGTTTTTATGCAAATACCTAATAGTGTAATTTCTTTTGTTTGTCTCTTTCAGTTTAAGGTGGATCACGTTCCCAAAAGATGCAAATTCCGTCAGAGTTGTTGCGGTTTAATGTAGCCGAAACAAAATGTCCAAGAGAGAATAATAATAACGTGCAGAGATTTGAACACAAAACCTGTCTGTTAGTGAGTACATGTTTGGTCATGAGTACTGCATGTGTGCAGTGTGCAATAAGATGTATTGCAAATTTATACAGTATGAAAGACATTTCTATTTAAAGCATGGAATATTGGTAAGGGCAAATAGGGTTTAAAGAGATAAAAAAAAGCATAAAAAAGATGACTAGTTTTAATGGAAATGCCTGTATTTGAGAAGATGGGTGACCTTGTGTCAGATTTAGTAAAAGGCAAGGGACATACAAGGCAGACAATAAGCTAAATCACCAATGAAGCATGACTTTGAGCAAGCTGTTGGGCCACAAATGAATTAAGGATGGAAAAAGTTAAGGCACTGTAGTAAACATCCAAAAGTTTTGAAGTTTTCAACGGTTTATCAGAATAAGAATATCACACAACGGTGGCATTCAAACCGAAGGAGCTTGCATGAGCTAGCTAGCATCCATTCACATTGTGATCATGGCACATTGTTAGCATTGTTAGAAATAACATGTGCTTGATTTCAAACAGATGGTGAAAAGAGAAACAGTAAAAGGTGTCTTAACAGAACAAACGTAGACTACAAGATTGGTGTGCAGTAGAAAGTACAGATTTTCAAGGCATTGGTTAGAAAAAGTAAGAAAAAATGCAATTATAAGCAATGGTTAGATAGACTTTGTAAACAAACGAAGGAAAGGAAAAAGGAAGAAAGTACCAAGAGACAATAACAAATCAGAATTTGGGAAACGAGAAAAAACATCACCTGAACAGAAGAAGAAGCAAAAGGAGAAATGGGGCAGCATTCCGTGCCTCCCGGTGCCTCTCCTCGCGGCGACTCCCGCAGCCGGACTCCCTATGTCTTTGTCATCGTCTGGTCTTCGCCACTCGGCCTGGCGCGCCACTCGGCCTGGCGCTCCTCGTGCGCGGTCCCGTCCTCTAGTAGTCCCAGGCCGACAGGTGTGCCTCGTTGCCCGCTTAACCCTAATTCCAATCAGGTCAGGCTGCACTAACCCTAATTCGAACAGTGCCAACCCTAACCCTAACCCCGTTCCACTCAGGCTGCGCTAACCCTAATTCGAACAGTGCCAACCCTAACCCTAATTCCATGTCATTCAGGCTGCACTAACCCTAATTCGAACATTGCCAACCCTAACCCTAACCCCGTTCCATTCAGGCTGCTTTAACCCTAATTCGAACA
>JAAIIK010000096.1:42044-64900 GCA_014706435.1 Silurus glanis
TTTCTTTTTTGTGGAATTTTCAACTTCAGTGTAACTTCAGTGCACTTCAGTGACACTGGACAGTGACACTGTGCCTTCCTGGCGGTAAATTTGTATGGTAAATTGGTAAATTGCACGTCAATGTCTTTAACTTAATGGACTGTCAGACACAACTGGCTGTAGTAACTCCCTACATAACATTTTCTACGTCTGCGTCAGTGTGAGTCATTCAGATTTAAAAAGTCATACCTGAGAAAAGTTGGGGTTGGGCCCCAGGCGAGTGCTTTCGGCCTGCAATCTCTGTGGGTGAGGGAAAGCCTCCGGTCTACCTGTCTGCAAAAACAAAAAGAAAACATAGTAACGGTAGTAACTTTCAGCAACTGTAAGCGAGAATGCTAACAATAACGCTTCCTACAGCTTCCGACGCCTCTTAAAGACGCCGTGGGTATCTGTTTATAGAGGCTGAATCATCATCTCTGGCCTTGAAATTCACATAGCTTTATTCATCACTGCGTGAATCATCGAAGAGTTCTGTTGGTAAAAACATGCTGTGTTTTGAAAATCTGGGCTGCAAGGAAGAGAAAATGATCCGAATCTCAACAACAAATGTGAAAGGGAAGTTTGGTGGAAATAAGAAAAGATTCCTAATGAAAATGTGACAATGTGACATTAGGTTTAGTAATTAACTTCATATCTCATGTGGAGAAAAAAAAAACAGCCCAGCTTTGTGTTTGTCTTAATCATAAGGACAGCGTGCCAGTAGTGGTGACAGCATACGGACAGACTAAATGCCCCAGTAAAGCTGGGCAGTGACCCAGCTGTCATGCTCTGTCAATTCTCACTCCTTTAGTCCTGTTCTAACACAGGACAAGCTTCAGGGCCGAGAAACGAACCACACAAAACGTTTCCACATAAAATACAGAACAATTGCTTATAGAAAAACTCCCAATACAGACATTTGACAAAATTCTTAGACAGACAGGACACAGCGTGATGATCCTATCCATGTGAGCTGTAGGATCACATGGATCAAATGGATCATGCTTCCTTAATCCAAGCGATTATATTCTTGTCCAAACACACACAATGGAACTTGGCTGGGTTAGATATCTGCCCCATGGGGGTAAAGAGGAGAGCATTGCTTATGACTTATAATGATGTAGGGTTATGTTTATTCACACGAAGGCCTTTGGATAGAGATTAACACCTCCAC
Source organism: Silurus glanis (assembly GCA_014706435.1). Lineage (NCBI taxonomy): Eukaryota > Metazoa > Chordata > Actinopteri > Siluriformes > Siluridae > Silurus > Silurus glanis. The sequence continues at coordinate 43,237 of JAAIIK010000096.1, forward strand.
TTGTTTACAAAGGCGCTTGACAGAAGATAATCTTTCCCCCATTTATTTTTATTTAGATTCTTATAAACGTAGCCAGGGAGCCTGTAAATGAAAACATATTCGACTGATCTCTCCGTACACAAATATTTCATGAGTATTATTTGAGTGTGTACAAGCATAGGGGAATTTGGTTATTGGTGTCACATTCAATTCAATTCAATTCAATTCAATTCAATTCAATTCAATTCAATTCAGTGTTATCTGTATTGCACTTTCAACAGTAGACATTGTCCCAAAGCAGTTTTGCAGAATTACAGAGTGAAAATATACGATTTTGTATTAATTAAGCCCTATAAGTTTATCCCTATTGAGTGAGCCAGTGGCGACAGTGGAAAGGAAAACCCACTGAGATGGTACGAGGAAGAAACTTTGAGAAAAACTGGACTCATAAAGCTTTTATGCCTAAAAATGTTCATTTCGTTTGATTCAAGGTAGCATTATTCATAAGCTTACTTCTTAGATGTATTTATTAATTATAGCTTAATTTAAACTCCTTGTGCTTTGCAGAAAAACGGAGACCCCCAGTAACTCTTTTTGAGAACTCCTGCTTTAGTCACAATTTTGTTTTCGCTTAAATTTTGTATACGCTCTTAAAAAAGGGGGCTCCAGGTTTTCCAATTTAAAACCCATCCTTAATCAATCTATAGTCTGTCATAAAGGTGTCTCTGCATATAACATCTCAACCAAAAGACCACTGTTTGGTTCATTCTTCACAAACCTGTCAACAAATTGCTAGTTTTGCTTCACTTAAACTAACAAAAATCTATGCCCACCCCAGAGGCCATGCAGACCCTCTATTTCTGTCTTGCAAGACTTTTAGGATTTATAGTTGAGCAAAAAAAGAGAGTGCGATAGTTATTTAAGGAAAGCACCGGACATAAGCATAAATAAACCACAACAACCCGGAGTTTGCAGTGACATGAAACTTGCAGCTGTGTCCCTCTGAGACCACTTCGCAGGACTCTACACCTTAAGGTTTATGATAGCAACCAAACGATCATATGTCCTTCTGCCAAATATGTTCCTGCACATGTCCTTTGGACTGTTACTTAATCAGGAGACACAGTGAAGATATAGCACTGAAAGCACACAAAATAGAACATGCATGCACTGAAGAAAATAATAAGAGCAGGACTTAAACTTAGAAGCAAAGCGTTTAATTATAGCAGAAGAAATAATTTGTGAAGCTTAAGAAACTTTTGCAGGTGCAGGTGCAGATTTTATCCCGTGAACAAGAACTTCATGTACAATCCAAGCACAGCATCATCACCACCTAAAAGAGACTACGCTGAAATAATTTATAGGCTGACAATAATCTGATCTGGCTGTCTTAATGTTCAAAGTCATTTATGCACCAGGAAATTCAACCACTAAAAAAAATGTCTTCATAAATTATAGATCTGACATGCAATGGCATACAGTGTGGCACTCGGTGTATGCATGGATGAGTCGGGCACCAAAAGACTTCATAAACGCTTTACCTTGTTGTTGATTTCGGGAAACATGTTTTTTTCCCAATGCAATATATTTATTAATATTTTTCTTTCCTTTATGAAGACAGCTTGGATCTTGAAATCATGGTGATTCAGGGATAAACGTCGACTAGTATAAATGCCGGGAGGATAGCTGCAGAATCGGCATCCTGGATTGGCACAAACGAGTCAGGAGCGAGAAGAAACGCTTCCAATTCTCAGCAATGAAAGAGAAAAAGAAGAAAAAAATTGGATTGGAGATCCGCGTGCGCGAGATCAAGAGCGAGACGCACGAGCTCTAATGTGTTCCAAACATGCGCCACTTGTCTCGGTTGTCTCGCAGTCGCTCCGCCGATGTTGTACGCGCGTAAGCCTTGCGTGTTTAATGGTTCGTTCGTATATTTCACGTCACAAAAAAAATGCACCGAAAGACGTGAAGCGTCCGTGCGTCCGGAGGAGCGCGCGAGCTGTACGGGGTGTTTTTTTTTATTTGCGTTGGCACACCCGCGCGCGCGCTGTCCTCTGAGCGCCTCCTCCTCCTACTGCACTCCTCTCCACTCCTCTCCTCTCCACTCCACACCTCTCCACTCCACTCCACACCTCTGCTTCCCAATTCCTCCTTCTGACCCAACAGAATATATTTTCCTCAATCATCATCAAAACAAATCTATTTTTGTTGGAAAGCCGACACTAATGTCGCAATGTGCTTGTGGAACATCTCACTCCAGAATTTATGTTATAATAACCTCCACTCGCCCTAAAAGGCTTTAGTGAGTCTCCAGATTTTCCATAGGATTGAGGAGATCTGGGACACTTGAGTTCTTCCACTCCAAACTTCACACACGTGTCTTCACAAAGTTGGCATCATGCACATTGCCTTGGTGGAAGTGCTTGGGCCTTGGTGAAACCTGACCATCATATACGTATGTGATTATTGGACATCTCATTCCAGATTTTCAGTTATAATAAGCTTCACTCTCCACGTGCCTGTTGAGATTAGTGCTTAGATGCATGCGAGATCAGACACCTATGTTGAAGGACGTAAGGAGTCTCCAGTTTGAGTTTATATAATTCAAAGATGTTTAGTGGGGTTGAGGAGTTGAGAGGACACTCGAGTTCTTCCACTCCAACCTTCACAATCAGTGTCTTCATGAAGCTCGTTTCTTGCACTGTCATGCTGAAGGTGCCTGGGCCTTCCAGTGAAAGGAAATTGTAATTCTATAGTATTCAAGGATGTTCTGTACAAGTGTGGGCTTCCAGGTTGTGGCAACAGATGTTGTTTTTGTGCAAGAAAATTGTAACAATCAAAAATCTATCTAGTACTCTTACTTGCTTGTTGGTTTATACTTCTCCTTAGGAGATTAGGACCCTCAACAAATATTCAAGGACCCTAGTGTAATACCTTATACTGAATATGCAGAAATTCTATTTCTCTATGCAGGTATGTTGTAGGTTGTCTAATATGCCGTATTTGCCAAATCTATGTAGGAAAAGTTCTAAGTAGGAACCTACCCATCCTGCAATATTTTCCATTGAGCACTAGACAAGGAGTCAAATCGATGGTTCTTGCACTTTCCTCTCTGGAAGAACAATACAACAGAAACTTTCCAAAATGGTTATAGCAGCTTTATCAACCTTTCATAACCTTTTGAAAATAGTGGAAAGGTTCTAATAATAAAAAATAAACATTACAAGGCTTAACCTTTCCAAAATGGTAATAGAGTCTTTGTTTTTGTCAGTGTGGAAGAACCACATTCTGGCCATATTGTGTAATTATATTCAGACTTACAGGTAACCTGTTGTGTTGGTGTAAAATCGGCTGTACCATAACCACATTCAGGACAGTTCCTTGTTAAAGAATAAGTGTTTCATTTACAGTTAAAATCACAAAATGGTGTATAAAATAAGATTTTTAACATGCACAATGACAACACGTGTAACTAGTTTATATAAAATATTTGTTTCAAAATGTATCACACATGTATCTAATGACAACCTGTCACTGGTGTTACACACTATCATAGGAGCCAGGCAACTTATATTTACTTTTTATTATCTATAATGACTGATTTGAGATTTTAGCAAAAATTAAATAATTCTCCATTTTATTAAAAATAAATAAATAAAATAAAAAATAAAAAAACATGGTGTCATAAAACTAATATATTCATCTTATCATTGAGTTTTGAACTGGGTTTTGACTATAAATCTATGCCACACTCCAAAATTCAAATGCTGATAAGATTCACTGGATGCACTTTGTGTGATCACTGGTGCTACAGAACCATGAATTTCAAATACTAGTAGAAGACCACCACAGGATCTTCTTGTCATTTTCTCTTTAGAAATGTTCATGCTAGCACCCAAAGTTCACTTAAAATAGCTGAGGCTTTGCGAAAACTAGTCTCAATCTCCAGTTTCTTCAGGCAACCTTGACTTCAAATATAAAATAAAAGTAAAGGTTATCTGAACAACTTCATACAAAGGATGTAGGAAAGGCAGGGCAACAAGTATATTTTGTTCGGTCTACTGCAAGTGAAATTTGCACAAATCCTGAACCCTCACTGTAGCCTTTTGTTCATGCTGACTTCTACAGTCTGCCTACTGTACAAAAATAGATCTTATGTAAAGAAAATACACTATACTAGGACAATTTGTGAACAACTGACCATAAGTTTGGTATGTAATTTTTTTAAGTCCTCATTTGCTCTTATAATAACCTCCACTGTCCTGCAATGTTCCATGTTCCATTGTCCTGCAATGTATATTATAGAGTGGTTTTTGGGGATATGAGCTCCTTTAGCCACAAGGTCGCTAGTAAACTTAGGTACTGATGTAGGTGAGGTGAGATGGACTGGGGTGCAGTCAGGGTTCCAATTAATCCAAAAAAGGTGTTCAATAGGGTTGAGCTCTATAGCAGGAAATCTTCCACTTCAACCCATAAGAAGCATATCTTCACGTGTTGGAGCCACAGGTTTGGGTTTCCTAGTTCAAGTGAATCCTTCAACTTTGTGCTACCAGTTTGGGCAAAAACCCCATATTTTTGTCCATAAAATTTAGCTGAGGTATCAAGTAATTATTTAAGTAAGCAATAATTTAACTATAGACATCTTTGTATGAAATTCAGTCTTGCTTTGCCTAATTTTTGTTCAGATTTCAATAACTGAAGTATCTCCTCTGGACGTTTATGGACCTCTGAATGTAGTATGGCAAGTATATGGAATATCAAAAAGATGTTTTTTAGTTACTATTTAAAAAAAACATATTCCAGCGCGGCAACACTAAAATACAGCTGACTGGTAGAAACAATATTTATATTGTATTTTATTCAGTCAAATGACTTTATAAAACCACGAATTGTGTTTATACATGCCGGTTCTTTCGTTTGAGTGTTGAGTCACTGATGTGCAATACTTCCTGACTTTCTTTCGGCTTCTCCCGTTAGGGGTCGCCACAGCGGATCCTTCGCATGTTTGATTTGGCACATGTTTTTACGCTGGATGCCCTTCCTAACGCAACCCTTCCCATTTATCCGGGGTTGGGACCGGCAATGAGAGTGGCTGGGGTTGGTTCTCTGACCGGGGATCGAACCCGGGCCGCAGCGGTGAGAGCGCCGCATCTTAACCACTAGACCACCAGGGAACCACTATCAGCCTTAAATTAAATTAGTAAAAAAAAAAATACAAATAAACTACACCCATTTTGCCCTTAGAAAAAATACAGTTTTGAAATAAATACCAATAATAATGTGCTTGATTTGGTAATCAATAGCAGATCAGTTAATAAACTCTGAATAGACAGCTGTAGTGTTGAAATTCTTTGTACTATGTGTAATTGTGATTGTCAGATTTTGAGTATTTTTAGACTGACATTAAATTCAAGTCCTGATTCTTTGGTGTGTTTTTTTTTAATTCAGACAGTCCTGCACAAACAGGTACGTATGACATCTATGATTTTTCTTTTTACACAAAAGAAATGACCGATATTAAAATCAAACTAATGCTCCTTATGATTAAAAAAAAAAAATTTCAAAGAAGTTTAATTTTTGTACCTACGCAGACTGTTGCCTACTTAAAATGAATCACCAGCCATCTCAAGTAACAGAAATAGAAACAGGCCATGAACCTTCCTTTGCAACACACCTCCTCTTGAGAACTCTGGAGCTTGAGCAGAAATGTGTAGGCAGGAGACGGAGACAGCAATGTGCATACGGTAGAAAATGACTCACACACAACCACATGCACATCATACGGGTCTGAGTATCTGAAACGTTCAATAATCTACTATGTCTGCGTTAATTTGGGAAAGGCATCATGTCTGGAGAGCTTTAAAATGAGCATTACATAGGAGTGCTATTACATGCTGAGCAGCAAATAGGATCATGAGATCATTTGTATCTGGAGGAAATGTAGACCAGAGAGATATATGGGGGCTGACAGTTATAGGAAAATAATCAATGACAGGGGGTGTGCATTATTCATTCAACACGCTATTTAATTCCTTTTATACCACAGAAATTTGGCAAAAGCATAATTAATGAATTACGCTTTGCATTTTTTAAATATATATATTTATATTTATAGATACATTTAATACTTTGGAAACAAGTGTCTGTGAAACATGTTATTAATGTATGTCCAGATACTCGATTTTGATTGGCTGGAAGGTGTGGGTAGTTCCTGTTGAAGGGACCTTAATATAAATGATTTCAAATACACTTACAGATCTACTGATTCCGTAAAATGACCTCCGTTTTCTTGAATATGTTACAATCTAAGCCTACAGTTTGTGCAAACCTGAATGGATATTTCGTCAAGCTCAGAACCGCATCAGAATTTTGTCTTACAGTGTAGAATGGAATAGGAACATCCTTACATAAGGGCTTTAGAGGCTGTAAATGTAAGCGCTTTTTCCCCTTGCTACTAATTGCTTCATAAATTGAGAGCAAGCTGAGCAAGCTGTAGGATCTCTATGAGTCAGAGGAGGAAAGGGGTGGGGTAGAGAGAGAGAGAGAGAGAGAGAGAGAAAGAGAGAGAGAGAGAGAGAGAGAGAGAGAGAGAGAGAGAGAGAGAGAGAGAGAGATAGATGTACCAAGACTTGCACTCATGGATTGGAGAACAAGGATTGGAGACTGGGAAAACTGGTGCTGATCATGCTTAGGGTTCTTATTACGTAACCCTGAGGTACTCCGGTAATCAAAGCAAATCAAAGCGGGGATGAGTGGAAGTGCTTCCTCAGCAAAACATGGCTCAGTGGTGACACACTTTGCGTAATCCATGCCGAGCATGTAAGCACGGTACTCACATCCATCCTATTTACAATCGCTCAAAGAGCAACAACAGCTTCCTGATTGGTTCCTAATGCAAACAACACAAGACAATGACCTTGGTCAACAGGAACACTGATTAGTAATAAGTGATTAATACTAACAGCAACAACGTGAGGCATATTTTGGCATAACAGCTGAATCTAGCGCAATACAAAGCATATTTAAAAATGAACAAATGATTATTTCTTCAAGACATTTAATCAGAAGGTGCACAGTTTACACAATTATTCAATTTGAGTTATATTTACACATATATGCAATTAAATGAACATTTATTATATGGACAAATGCATTCTGACACCTGAATTTTCCAGACATATAAGATTTTTCCCAAAATTGTTAACACCCATTTCAGTATTGCAATGCCCGTGTGCACAAAGCCACCTTCATGAACATATGGTTTACATAGGTTCGAGTGGAAGCTCTTTGTGGCCTGCTATAGATATCTGACCTCAACCCTAATGAACACCTTTGAGATAAATTGGATCACTGACTGCACCCCAGGCCCCCTCACCTACACCTGAATTTACTATAGCCCTTGTGTCTAAATGAGCACCAATCATGACAAGCACACTCCAAAAATCTAGTGGAACATCTTCCCAGTAGGGTGGAGGTTATTATGATAGCAAATGGGGCAAAAATGTGGAATAAGATGTTCCACAGTTCCTTTTCCATCAGTGTTTTTTATATTTTCGAGTCTTCAAAGTAGCCATCTTTTCCTTTGATGACAGCTTTAAACTCTCTTTTCTTCACTTAGTTAGCCTCATGAGGTCACCTGGAATGGTTTTCCAACAATCTTGGGGAGTTCCCAGAGGGCTTGAGTGCTTGTTGGCTGCTTTTTATTCACTCTCCAGTCCAACTCATACAAAACCATCTCAACTTGATTAAGACTGGGTGATTGTGGAGGCCAGGTCATACTCCTTCATTGACAAATAGCTCTTACTTAACCTAAAGGTGTGTTTGGGATCATTGTCCTTTTGGAAAACAATTGATGGTCCCACAAAGTGCAAGACATATGGGATGGCATGTAGCTACAAAATGCTGTAGTAGCCATGCTGATTAAACGTGCCCTCGATTTTGACTAAATCTCCAACAGTGTCATCAAAACAGCACCACACCATCACGCATCCTCCTCCATGCTTCACAGCAGGAACCATACATTCAGGAACCGTAAGTTTACCCCCTAACAAAGACACAGCAGCTACTCTTCTCAGTTCTGGCACCGAGGTGGTGGAATGAACTTCCCCTAGATGTCCGTGCAGCGGAGTCCCTGGCTATCTTCAAGCAACGGTTGAAGACCTACCTCTTCCTGAAACACTTAAATTAGCACTTTCTAAGTTTGCTTTGTTTTGTTATTTCATAGTTTGGATGTCTTCAATATTCAGACATCTATTTTTTTTTTATATAATATTTTTGTCATTGTATCCTACCTATCTGCAGTTTATTTAGTTTTTTAGTATTTGAAATTTAGACATGAAAAATCACAAGACATGCGAATCTAAGTGCTCAAAACCCATCTGATGAAATTGTATATAATTTGAAGTCATTATTATAGGATTGGCTTTTTTTCCGCATCAAGACCAGGCTCTTTAAGTAGCATTAGAGACCCTAACCTAAAACCCTTTAATGTAAGTCATGAATAGGTTTTAGGTTAGGATCTCTAATGCTCTGAAGGAGCTTGGGCTTGATACAGAAAAGAAGCCAATCCTATAATAAAATAATTATTACCGAGAGAGTCTGTGACTAAGTTCTACTCAGAAACAGCAAGGAACTTATCAATCATTAAACTCAAAGTTAATAATGAAATCACTTAAGCCGTTTGTGTAAGGTTACACTTTTACAATCTTACATTTCCTGTCAAAGTAGATTGAATGTCCTAAATCTTAAAACGCTATAATACATTAATACAAAATAACAATGCATAACAGAATATATGTACTAAGCATAACCAACACAAATTCTCAAAATGCTTATTGAATATAAGGTGATATTTAATAATATTTTGAAGTCCCAATCATTATTAAAACATAAAAAAATCACTAGCTGTTCTTAATGCATTTCATATGCAACTGTGATGTTTTTTTACTGCCATATCTGACAGGGTTTAAATGACACAGAAAATTTTGTTGGTAGCCCCAGGGGGGCCATTAGTTTTTTGTTTTGTTTGTTTTTACCTCTGGCTGTACCCTCCTGTTTAGTCGGTTCTGGCCTCCCCAGCAGCTCCAGACGAACTCAAAGCCACAGCAGGTTGATGAAGTTCCATCTCCCCACATGACAGAGCTTCCAGTCCATGCTGCCTCGGCCCTCGGCTCACCTTGCTAAACTCTTCGATGACTGACTAATGAACTCGGCTACACCATGTTTCGTCCTTACTCCACCCTAGTGATTGTAAGTCTCACCATCACACTTCTCCCTGCCTTTCAATCCTCCATTCTGAAATAGTGGTGTGATCAACTTTTCACGTTCTTAACAAAATCTCAGCTTCTCTTAGACCTCATGTGCTCTGCTCTCGCTCTGTGCTCCAGAAGCCTAGGTCTGCCTCGGGATGAGACGGGCGGATGAAAGTGCTCGGGAAGCTCAATGACGTGCAGCAAGGGCACCACAAGGGATCCATCCTGAGCCGGAGATTGAGTCGCGGGAGCTCTCAGCACCGTCTTCCTCTTCCTGTTTTCGAGGGGCGTCAGGGGAGGGCTCGAGAGCTCCTTTAAGAGCCCACAGAAGCAGCCATTACTAGATCCTCCTGGTTCCCCCCTCTATCTCTTTCTCTCTCGCGCTCCTTTCCTCCTTACTCTTGTCTCCTGGAGATAGACTCGATGGGTACTGTCATATTTTTTGCCCCTTTGCTGCTCCCATTTCTCCTGGGACGCAGGCAAACATCTGCGAGGCACAGAGATGAAATCCTATCCCCTGGCAAGCAGACGTAAGTTTCGCTCTTTGCCGCAGCACTTAGATAGCTCTAGCACCCGGAAAGTGTGGAGAAACTTAGTGCTGGCCTTTATAATGCAATCTCAGCCATTTCCTCGAGGTATCATATTTTCCTCGGTGGAGTCTTGAAGGATAATAAGAGGTGTGTATTCACCACTTATATTCGTCTGAGTAGTAGCAGTGAGCTGAGCACTGTCTACAGTTTTACTGTCCAAGCCGACTTAATATAGACTAGGACTCTGTCATGTTGTGTAACATGTTGCTCAGAAAAACTAGCATGACTGTCAATAAAGTATTAATATCAACCACCTGATCTTACTCACAATTGTCAAATACAAATGGACTTCTCCCCAAAAAAGTGCGACGCCTCTGACAATCTCAAATCCCAACCACTTACAGAAATCATTAGCATCAGGCAGGACATGCCAAAATTCCACTCAGTAACCTTGCTGAACTTGATTAATCTAATGCTAACGCTAATGCTACTGTGAAGCTGCTGCCAACAGGGTGTGCCTGGTAGTATCAGTATCCTCTACTGAGTGACTGGCATGAGATCCTGGGTAATGGCTTATGATAAGCACACTCATAAGCATACCCTTTCCACAGCATCTAAATAGGTTTTATGCACACTTTTGACAATAGGGTGACTTTATAACTGGGAGACAGCACTGCAGTTCTAGTGGCTCTGGGAGTCAGTCATGGGAAACAAGCTGAACCGGAGGAGCTGAAAGCTTAAACAGATCAATTAATATATGAGCTTTGCTGCTCGGCTGATATTCGAGATCAACGTTTTTGTTACATTAAAGAAAATTTCTTCAAACATTTACATTAATATAAATTTCAATACCATATATCAATACATTTTATCCTTAATGAATCAGCCAGTTTCTACAGTGACAAGGAAAAACTCCCTGAGAGTTTTTGAGGAAGAAATCTTGAGAGGAACCAGACTCAGAGGGGGACCCATTCTTATCTGGGTGACACCGAATGTCCATTCATTAAAGTTCCATCAATGTTTGGGTCCATTATTGAGGCCTATAAATTGTCAATGAATAAATGCACAAGACTGCATAACCCCACACTGCCAAATCCTTATGTTTTAAATAAACAGGGTTAATATAGGGTAAATTATTTGCCCATATATATATATATATATATATTACCATATTAATATTTTTGATTACGTTTCATGTCTGTTGCTTACAGAAATTACCATATCAGATGAAAAAGTTAAGAATAAAACAATATATTAAGTCTAAGTAATGTGTGGAGTTCTGACAGGTTGCCTGAATAGCTTTCCTGCTCCTTGGCGTCAACAATGAGCCCTATGAGGGCATAGGTCTAATCAGTAAGCCCTATGAGGCCTATGAGGGCTGAGGGTTGGGGTCATGCCAGGCAAAACCATGCCCATTGGGATCGAAATGTTTCATTAAAAGATAAAGGTGATGGAGGATTGACTGTCAAACACTGACTCCAATGCACAGTTTGAACTTTTTTGATGATAAATAGTTTTTAGAGTTGAGTTGATATTTATCCTATATGTTAATCTTACAGATAGTGGTGGACACAAACCATGCACTTGAGTTAAAGTAAAGATTCACTCTGTAAAATATGACTCCAGTAACAGTAAAATTGTCCATTTAATCTTTCATTTGAGTAAAAGTACACAAGTATTTGCATTCAAATGTACTTAAGTATCCAAAATGCTGATTTATTATTGCTATAATGTTCCTATTATCATTCACAAGACTCTATGCTTAATCAACTCAGTTAATCTGGAAAGACTCTAATGTGACTCTCAGTACACTGATCTATTAATAGAATGACATTAATTAATCAAACACTGCTTGATATTTATTTGAATTATCATGAGTCCAAAACCTTCTTTTTAACTAATTAAAAAAAAAATCGCGCAAATCAGGCGAGTCAGGAGTTTCTTCCAACAATTATTCCTCTCAAAATGTTCTGCTTGCTGATGAACTGATGCTGAACTGTATGTTCGTGCTAAGTAGATACACCAATCAAAACAAGTTCTTCACATAGTGTGCACGCTACGTGCTTGACCAGTTAAGTTTAATAAAAAAGTTTAAATAAAAAGAAATGATTGATTTTGCAAAATGCATTGAACTTATTTCCCCAAATGGAAATATTTCAGTAAAGTACAGATACACGACAAAGCTGCTTAAGTACAATAATGAATCACAGTTACTTCCTTACTGTCCACCACTGCCTATAGATACACTTTTGAATGAAATAAAGGTGGCAGATTTCATATGGGATTCGAGCTGAAATAAGATTCTGCAGATTTTCTTACATAGGACCAGTACTCGAATTGACTTAGCGGGGTCCCTAAGATTATTTTAGTAAAAAATATATGAATTACACAACAACTGGGGAACTTAAGACTTGACTCAATTCGAGCGCTACATAGGACTTAACCAAACAATGCATTACACATCTAATTCCTGTTTCTAATTCACTTTCGGAGAACAGGTTCTTCACAGGTTTCTTATGATGCTAAAGAGTCATAGTGTCATTCTGTACAGTGAAATTTCAGATAATGCAAAGAGTGGACACAAAACATGCCAGGAAAATAAATAAATGCCATCAAAGCATAACCAAATCATGATCATTTCCTTTAATTGGTCATCTGATTATATGAGATATGTGAAGCACCTACTTTTACACCATCAGCATTTCTTAAATGTACACCCACCTTCCATTCTCACTCAGACAAGACACTTTAACACAATACACCCTTGTACATTTAGAAGCAATACTTTCACATGCAGCAGGTGTGAAGTTTCAGCCAGTTATTTTCTATAATAATAAATAATTAAGAACTAATTGGTAATAACAAAAAGTGAAAACACTTCACTGAAACTGTATAGTCCAGGAAGGAAAAGATTAACACCACTACATCGACATCACATCCCACATCCAATTTTTACCTCCTGTCTGCTTTTCTCTCCTTCCTTTCCATTCGAGTCCACCCACGGGCCCATGTTCGCTTTCTTCAGAGGTGTCCAGCGTGAGCAGCAGTGCAGACGGCTGTGCTCCAAAATACTGCAGTGACTAGTGAGCAATCAGGTGGAGGGGGAAGGTTGTGAGTGTTTCAGCGTCCTTGTCAGCAACCAAACTAGCCAGTGCTGACATGCTTGGCCAAGATGAAGAAGCAACCTGAGGCTTGGATAGTGAGTGATCGAGACAGGTGCAAGTGGGCTATCATGTACAGTATGTGTGTGTATATATGTGTGTGTGTTTGAGTGTGTGCTTTAAACATAGTTTCAGGTGTTAAAATAGCAGTCAGTCAACATACTATATCAATAATATAATCCTACAAGTTCAAAAAGGCTAACAAGTTTGCATCCCCTGTTGACAGAAATCAAAGGTTCCTCAAGAGTTCTTTGAGTGGTTCTAATGAGGACTTTTTCTGACATTCTCCTACATTTTTATTTCAGAATATCTTTTATCGAACCCATTGCTCTTTATATTGCTCATTTCTTTACTTTGGGTATGAGATCATTTACTTTTGTCATGGATTTAGTTATTTTGCTTTGTGGTTCATCATGTATTACGATAATATCATTTGCACTTTAAGTGTTTTCCATCTAGTGTACCATTCCAGAGTACCACTCCAGCACTTGAACTCTTGTGGTTGGTTGTGACTCCCTCCATTTTCCCTTCATCTATCTTTCACTCTTGTTTTTGCTCAATTGGTGGAAACTAGAATTCTTTAACGGCACTTTACCAATTAGATACTTGGACTGTAGTCTGTCTGGCTTCTAAATTGTTTCAGATGAAAATGTCTGTCTAATGGGTAAATGTAAATGTAATTCAATATTTTTTTCCCAGGCTACTTATTTATGAGATGACGTTAGCACGCCAGTTTATGCACTCAATTCACAAAATTCATAAAAGGTAGAAATCCAGGCAGAAACCTTAACTGGTAATGCTTTACACTGTTCCTGTGGTGAAGAAAGGTTGCTGAGATTGCTAGAACTTTCCATAACGACGGGTTTAACTATTTTACAAGCCTATCCTGGGAGCACTGGGTGTGAAGCAAGAATACACATTGGATGGTGGACCAGCCAATTGCAGAGCATCATGCACACCCACACACATGCACATGCACATTCACACACTGTCACTTACTTTTAGCCTTCCAGTTTAGGGAACAATTTGAATACAGATACGGACAGTTGGTGCACTAAACAGATACAGTTACCGATAGTGTTCTTGTGTTACACGCTTTATGTTTGCTTTGCACTTGTGTATGTGGTCTCAGACAAAGCCATGCTCTCATTACCTCTGAGTCACTGTGAATATGCCCAGAAAATCTAATTACGCCTTGTTATCGTGAAGATGCATCCCAGCTGGCCCACATTACCACCCATGACATGTCAGAGTGGGACAATGTGCCTCAAACTACTAAACCAATGAAGTGAATGACAACCTGTTGCTTGCACCACTAAGCAGGAGAGGATCAAGGTTCCAGTTCCAGTTGAATCATTTTATTTAATAAAGGTCTTGCCAACTTCTAGCCATAAACTAGACCATTGTATGCACGTAAACAATTATGGAATGAAAGTTTGAAAGTAGTCTAATAAACGTTACTATTTCTTTACTATTTATCATCAAACTAATATTAGCAAACCTGTTAGCCAGGATAGCATATTTAGCCATATGCATTCTGACAAGGAAGGTGTACCTAGCAAATTAGCTTAAATTAGCTAATGTTTTATGCAAGTAAAATTAAACATCTGCTTTATCATCTTTAAGATATATTCAAGCTATTTACAAGAATTGGTGAACAAACAAGCACAACAATTTGAAAAAAAACAAAAAAAAAAAAAACAAGGAAATATTAAAAATAAATTCACTGAATCTTCAATGTTGAAGATTACTGATGGGTTGAGACGATTGAAACACTAACATTTTCAGCACAATCTAATCTAAGATAGAGTTTATTTTCACTTTTCCTCTGTTAACCTTTATTTGTTAGTGTGTTTTTGTCTGTGTGCGCGTCTTTGGCCATGGTCATAGTGCATTAGACTTTATGCATTTCTGCTGTAGCAAAGGGAAGGTGGTAGCTTAATGGTTAAGGCATTGGAATACATAGATTGTGAGTTCAAATCCCAGCCACACCAAGCTGCTGCTCCAGGCCCCCTAAGAAAGGCTCTTAAGCCCATAGCTGCTTAGTTGTATGAATGAAATGAATGTAAGTCCCTCTGGATAAGGGTGTCTGCCAAATGCTGTAAATGTAAAAGAGCCTGCTGTCCTGGCAATATTTCAAATGCTAGTAATATTTTCATGTGACTTTATAACAGGGAAGCATTCACCACAAGTGACATTCACAGTACTTTTAAAGTAGGCTTTTTCTTTCCCCTCTATTCAAATAAAACAGGGAAAATAATTTATAAAAGTATCCGACTCACTGTCGAGATTAGGTTATGTTTTTGTGTGACATCTACACACAGCAGATAAAGCAACAAAAGCTATCATGACCATTAACAACGTAAAGCTTGTTGCAGTTCCTGTTTGTGGCCACTAGATGTATTAACTCT
Organism: Silurus glanis; assembly: GCA_014706435.1. Taxonomy (NCBI): domain Eukaryota; kingdom Metazoa; phylum Chordata; class Actinopteri; order Siluriformes; family Siluridae; genus Silurus; species Silurus glanis. Next base: position 58,569 of record JAAIIK010000096.1, read on the forward strand.
AAGCAGCTAATAGGGGCAATGAAGTTTCCAATAGCTACATTTGTTTTGTCCATCACAAGAAACAATTAATATTATGATTTAATCTAAATGTATACCGATAGAAATACAGAGTCCACCAATATGAAACACGCCACCATTGAGTCAAAAGTGAAATCACCATGTTAAAGTGGAGTATGTCCTTCCTGCAGGAGAGAATTGAAACCTATCCTTACTATCAGGTGAGGAGTTCATCACTGTTATGGCTCCCTCACCGAGACCTGGTGTTTGGCAGCTCAGTTCCCTCATGTGAATCTGTAATTCTCCACATATTAACTCACCCCTCTGTTCAAACTACATATAATGTGCATGTGAGCATCATGCTCAGACGTTCCTGTAGATGTCTACCAACATACTGTACGTTATATAAATGTGTCCACTAGGGGACAGTGTTGTACGTAACAGATAGGAATGCACAAAAAACGATATTTGATACTGTATAATGAACAAATTCCTTTTTTTTGCTATGGAAATATTTAATTAATTATACTCTAGATCTAGTCTTGTTCCATATTTGTTGTTGCTAAATATTTTTTGGTGTAAATAAATACATTCGCAGCAGGTGATTGAATGTTCTTCAGAAACAGATGGAGTTTCTGCTGCATACCCTTTTTTAGCACATCCAGAGAATCACCATGGAGAGGCTGAATTAAAAATAATGCCTCCAGCAGCAGAACCCATATCGGTCTCAGCCTGTGTGCCAAAGTACCAACGGTTTCCATGGCAGCACACTTTGTTAAGGAGTCAGAGTTTTAAAGAGCATACAAAGGTTTTGTTCTGCTTCTTCTTTTCATGTGACTCCCATTACAATGGCATGGCAGCTGCAAAAATATTCACAAATATTCCCGATTATGTAAGAACAGACGTCGGCACACAGTCATTTTTTGGAACTGCCATGCCATTGTGATTCATACTATTCATTATTATGACATAAAAAACAACTATGTAAAACATTGTGCAATTTTAAGCAAAGTCCATAGAGAGTATTAGAGAAATGTAATAGAATAGACTAGCAAAAATAACATAATAAAAATATGTAAAGATACAAAGAAATAACCAGGAAATTTATCTCCACTCACACAGAAACTTTTGACCAATCCCACCCATTCAGACAAATCCTATTAATCAATCCCCTCACTCCTGATGACATTTTTGCTTAGTTCCCTTACTCCCACAGACACTCATGACCAACCTTACCCAATCCCACATACACTCTTGACAAATCCAGCCCAGGCCCACAAATCGCCCTGTAAGTCGGCCTGGACAAGGCATCTGCCAAATGCCACTGACAAATCTCACCCACTTCCACAGACACTTTTGATAAATACCCCCATTTCTGCTGACACTTTTGCCTAATCCACCCCCTTTCACAGACACTTAGCCAAGCTCACCCACTCCAATAGACGTTCTTAACCAATCTCACCCACTTTTACAGACACTCTTGACTAATCCTTCCCAAACCCACCTTCATTGATCGTGAACTTATTATTTATGTTTTTATATTTGGCGTTTGTACATTTGTCGTTCCACAATAAATACTGTTTAAATCTGCATAAAACTTTAAATCTTTTATAGTACAAAATATATAGTACTATATGCTACTATAGTACTTTATACTACTAGTACTCTTGAAAAATATCATCTACACCAGCATCAGATTGTACTGCTGTAACTAAACTGTAAAAGCCGCCTGGACAGAGTCGCACTAAAAAAACCTTTTGTCCAACATTTGGCTTGAACTCTTTGTCTATAAAACCTATGATTGGCCAGAATCAGAGCCACGTGTCAGCAGAGGGGATAAGGTTCACGTTGTCTATGTGAATTAGACAAGTGAATACGAAAAGAAAAAAATGTTCACAGTTGAAATGAAGGCTGCATGGATACAGACCTTCTGAGTAAAGCATGCACTCCTAGTGAATCATCCCAGTGAACAATCACAATAGTGCCTAACCTTTGTTCAAATGCTGAACATCACCCTGATTGATGTACAATAAATCCAGTGAAAAGAAAAGCATTTTCTCTTTTTCTTTGTAGAAAGATTATGGTTTACTGGCATAGGTTTCCTTTATGCACATTTTGTTCAGGACTTTAAGTTCTATATTCAGTACAGAACAAATCTGTAAATAGAACGACATACACAACAGTATTAAACTGCTGCCCCCTAGTGGCACAATGGAGATTTGCATCACAGATAAAAGTGCATACGAACAAACCAAACTATACTTTTATTATTTAGAAAGTGACCAATAATTTGTGACCAATATTAACATGGCAGAGGTAGAGCTGCATCTTCCTGGAGACAGAACAGGAAAATGATTCTTCTTTTTGTTTTGAACTGCAAAGGCGTTTTTGTGAAAGGGGCCATGCGTTAAAAGTCAGAAGGCACTTAAGTCAATTCATGATTTACTGTCTGTCTGAACCAAATAAATAAAAGCAAACTATCTGCACAATATTGAATTGTATAACATCATATTTCAATGATTCGCATTGTGCTGAATCAAAAATAAATCGGATCACACTGCATTGTAATAGGTGTGAATCGTATCGCATCAGTAGCTGCTTCATAAGTATCTTTAATGTATTGTATCGTTGGCTATGGATCGAGATGTGAATCGCGTCGGCCTCGGTTATGAAGATGCACATCCCTAATGCATATGATTTCATAACTAATTTAATACATGTCAATGACTTCATCTCATCTCATCTCATCTTCTCCCGCTTATCCGAGGCCGGGTCGCGGGGGCAGCAGTCTAAGCAGAGATGCCCAGACTTCCCTCTCCCTAGACACTTCTTCCAGCTCTTCCGGGGGGACACAGAGGCGTTCCCAGGCCAGCCGGGAGACATAGTCTCTCCAGCGTTTCCTAGGTCTTCCCCGGGGTCTCCTCCCAGTGGGACGCGCCCGGAACACCTTCCCGGGAAGGCGTCCAGGAGGCATCCGGAACAGATGCCCGAGCCACCTCAGCTGACCCCTCTCGATGTGGAGGAGCAGCGGCTCTACTCTGAGCTCCTCCCGAGTGACCGAGCTTCTCACCCTATCTCTAAGGGATCGCCCAGCCACCCTGCGGAGAAAGCTCATTTTGGCCGCCTGTATCCGGGATCTTGTCCTTTCGGTCATGACCCAGAGCTCATGACCATAGGTGAGAGTAGGAACGTAGATTGACCGGTAAATCGAGAGTTTCGCCTTGCGGCTCAGCTCTTTCTTCACCACGACAGACCGGTACATCGACCGCATTACTGCAGAAGCTGCACCGATCCGTCTGTCAATCTCCCGTTCCACCCTTCCCTCACTCGTGAACAAAACCCCAAGATACTTAAACTCCTCCACTTGCGGCAGGAACTCTCCACCAACCTGAAGTGGGCAAGCCACCCTTTTCCATGGACCATGGCCTCGGATTTGGAGGTGCTGATTCTCATCCCAGCCGCTTCACACTCGGCTGCAAACCGTCCCAGTGCATGCTGAAGGTCCTGGTCTGATGAAGCCAACACGACAACATCATCTGCAAAGAGCAGAGACGAAATCGTGTTGTCACCAAACCGGACACCCTCCGGATCCTGGCTGCGCCTAGAAAAATTATGAACAGAACCGGTGACAAAGGGCAGCCCTGCCGGAGTCCAACATGCACCGGGAACAAGTCTGACTTACCGCCGGCAATGCGAACCAAGCTCCTGCTTCGGTTGTACAGGGACCGGACAGCCCTTAGTAAAGGACCCCGGACCCCATACTCCCGGAGCACCCTCCACAGGCCGCCGCGAGGGACACAGTCGAATGCCTTTTCCAAATCCACAAAACACATGTGGACTGGTTGGGCAAACTCCCATGAACCCTCCAGCACCCTGTAGAGGGTATAGAGCTGGTCCAGTGTTCCACGGCCTGGACGAAAACCACACTGTTCCTCCTGAATCCAAGGTTCTACTATCGGCCGTATTCTCCTCTCCAGTACCCTGGCATAGACTTTCCCAGGTAGGCTGAGAAGTGTGATCCCCCTATAGTTGGAACACACCCTCTGGTCCCCCTTCTTAAAAAGAGGGACCACCACCCCGGTCTGCCATCCCAGAGGCACTGTCCCCGACCGCCACGCGATGCTGCAGAGGCGTGTCAGCCAAGACAGCCCCACAACATCCAGAGACTTGAGGTACTCAGGGCGGATCTCATCCACCCCCGGTGCCTTGCCACCGAGGAGTTTCTTAACTACCTCGGTGACTTCAGCTTGGGTGATGGACGAGTCCACCTCTGAGCCCTCAGCCTCTGCTTCCTCAATGGAAGACGTGACGGCGGGATTGAGGAGATCCTCGAAGTATTCCTTCCACCGTCCAACGACATCCCCAGTTGAGGTCAACAGCTCCCCACCTCCACTGTAAACAGCATTGGTAGGGCACTGCTTCCCTCTCCTGAGGCGCCGGACGGTTTGCCAGAATCTCTTCGAGGCCAGCCGATAGTCCTTCTCCATGGCCTCACTGAACTCCTCCCAGGCCCGAGTTTTTGCCTCCACAACCACCCGGGCTGCAGTTCGCTTGGCCTGCCGGTACCCGTCAGCTGCCTCAGGAGTCCCACAAGCCAACCAGGCCCGATAGGACTCCTTCTTCAGCTTGACGGCATCCCTTACTTCCGGTTTCCACCACCGGGTTCGGGGATTGCCGCCTCGACAGGCACCGGAGACCTTACGGCCACAGCTCCGAGCGGCCGCTTCGACAATGGAGGTGGAGAACATGGTCCGCAGGTCAGATGAAACGACCACAAAGTCGATCATCGACCTACGGCCTAGGGTGTCCTGGTGCCACGTGTACTGATGGACACCCTTATGCTTGAACATGGTGTTCGTTATGGACAAACTGTAACTAGCACAGAAGTCCAATAACTGAACACCTCTCGGGTTCAGTTCAGAGGGGCCGTTCCTCCCAATCACGCCCCTCCAGGTGTCACTGTCGCTGCCCACATGGGCATTGAAGTCTCCCAGTAGAACGACGGAGTCCCCAGTCGGAGCACTGTCCAGCACCCCTCCCAGAGACCCCAAGAAGGCCGGGTACTCTACACTGCCGTTTGGCCCGTAGGCACACACGACAGTGAGAGACCTATCCCCGACCCGTAGGCGCAGGGAAACGACCCTCTCATTCACCGGGGTAAACTCCAACACATGGCGGCTGAGCTGGGGGGCTATAAGCAAACCCACACCAGCCCACCGCCTTTCACCATGGGCAACTCCAGAGTGGTGAAGAGTCCATCCTCTCTCGAGGAGTGTGGTTCCAGAGCCCAAGCCGTGCGTAGAGGTGATCCCGACTATCTCTAGTCGGAACCTCTCAACCTCACGCACAATCTCAGGCTCCTTCCCCGCCAGCGAGGTGACATTCCACGTCCCTAGAGCTAGCTTCCGTGTCCAGGGATCGGGTTGTCGAGGCCCCTGCCTTCGACTGCTGCCCGATCCTCTCAGCACCGTCAATGACTTATTTCAATAAAAGTTTTTAGTTAGACATTTTAGGAAGTTTTGCGTCACTTCTTGATAGCAATGATCTAAATTCAAAGTAAATACATAAAGTTTGTTGTACAGTTTCACACTTTTAATGAGAAAAAAAGGCAGGATAAATATAAAAAAAAAATACAGAAGTTGTTTTTACAGTTCTATTCAATTCAGTCTTGATGAGATCGCATGAGAAAGAAAATTTGAGAGGAACCAGACTCATAAGGAAACCCATTCTCATTTGGTTGTCTCCAAATGTCTATTACAGTCCCATCATTGTTAAGGTGTGCTGATCAGTCCTGCAGTCTTAAGCCATTGTAGCAGATATTAATTACAGTCCAAATCCACCCTCACACTGTAGTTCTTGAGTTGCTCAGTTTCACCCTCAGCTGCACAGAGTGGTACTACAGTACTATAGAGCTTCCAATATCTATAAACACAGATTATTACTTAATACAGTATTGAATAGTGCTCATTTCAAACAGAATTATGAATTACAATTGCCGTAAGTCTTACAGCTATTTCAGACAGATTTCAGACAGGTGCAATTTTTCCTTTAACTAACTGGACAATAACTGCACTAACATTCCTTTCTGTCACATACCAATGTGTACTATTTTTTATGCTTGGGCATCTATTTGTTTTAAGTTTTAAGTTGGCCAATAAAGCTGATTCCAGTAAAGCTGATTCTGGAATAATAATATAATTATGATGATGATGATGATGATGATTATTATTATTATTATTATTATTATTATTATTATAACAATTCATTATTACTAAATTAAATATGTATTAATAATAATAATAATAATAATAATAATAATAATAATAATAATAATA
>JAAIIK010000096.1:64910-104988 GCA_014706435.1 Silurus glanis
TAATAATAATAATAATAATAATAATAATAATAATAATAATAATAATAATAATAATATTACCTACCTGCCAAAAAGGATGTCATTTTTTACTGTATTCATGGGAAATATAGGAAATACATGCCTGCAGTGAGAATTAACAATCAATTTATGAATAAATTAATAAATGGTTGAATGAATGGAATGTTGCTTTCACACTGAATTTTCATAATATGCAACGCACATTCGCCAAATATTTGAAATTCTCGCTTTAACCTGCAATTTATCACGAGAGGTGCATAAATATTTCACATATTTAATAACACCTCGTCTACATATTAAACTATTATATAACGTACAATATAAATTGTATATATTGTTCTCGAATCTGCGTTTGCTAATATACGACGAGCTGTTTGGAACGAAACAAGCAAAATAGCTGAAGTTAGCTTTTCAGTTGGATTTTCCATTCCACCTTAAAAAAAAAAATCCAACATTTAATACCTTGCGCCGCTAGATGGCGCCATAAACCGCATTAAATCGACGTTTACAGTTACTTTATATGAACAAAAGTTTGTGGACACCTGAGCCTAAGATCGGTGTGTAGTTTTTGAACATCCAACATTTAGTCCCGATTTGCTGTTATAATAATCTCCACTCTTCCGGGAAGATGTTCCAATACATTTTGGAGTGTGTGTGGAGATCTGTGTTCATTTAAGGGTGCCATAAGGGTGTTATTAAAGTCAGATACTGATGGAGGTGAGTTGAGGAGGCTTGGGATGCAGTCAGTGTTCACATTCATCCTAAAGTTGTTTAATAGGGTTGAAGTCAGAGCTCTATAGCAGGAGATCTTTCATTCTAACCCATGTAAAGCATATCTTCATGGACCTGGAGCTTTATGCAAAGGGGCATTGTCATGCAGGAACAGGTTTGGGTCTTCTAGTTCAGGTGAAGGGCAAATGTCATGCTACTGAAAAGATCTGCACATATATCTGTTTTGCTATATGTGCATTTGTCAGAAATATTTGAAACAGTTTTGATTAGATAATTGACACCAAAATCAGAAAGAAAGCAAAATGAAACCTTTTATTGCCAAGTATCATGAGTTACATATACAAAGAATTTGTCATGGTGTGTTAGTGCTGTAAAAAAAAAAAAAAAAAAAACTAGGAAAAAAATAAAAATAAAAGTAAAACACAAGTTCGTCTTTATATTTTATATACCGTTTATTATACAGTATATCAAGTTTATATATTGTTATATATTATGTTGCATTTGTTTTATATTACTTATGTTTAATTCATTATTAAAACGTGTAATAAAAATTGATTATTAATTATTTAGATTATTAATTTATTATTTAGTTTGTTTCACATTTCTACGGTAAAACGTCACCACACTCTATTTATACAATCCGTTTCATCAAAGCAGAATAAAAAGCGGCTTTTGGTGCCATCTACAGGCAAAAACTGTAGGTGCACGATTTTTTTTTAAGGTGGAACCGAAAATTCAGATGAGACGCTGGTGAATAGGAAGCGAACTTCAGCCTGGTCTGACAGTAAGCGTGTTAAATTCACTATTAAACCCCACACTGGTGCATAAAAATCACCTGATTAGATTAAGAACAAACCCGTGTGTTATGTGGCTGCTTGTAGAGATCACGTGTTTAGACAGCAGGTGAAGCTCGAACGGAACCCGGAAGCTCGTGCAGGAGAATATCGGGGTGATGGTGTTTATTAGGCCTGGGTTGCATCATTGTTTGTTTTAATATTACTACCATGTACTTCTTGAACCCCGTGATGCCATTGCGTGTTGGCACAGTGTGCTATGTTTGCACGTGCATATGCACATTGTAAACGTTTATTTAACTGGTTTTGGAAATGGCATTGCATTGGTTTGATTAAACACCCTGGACGTTGTTTACATCTCTCTCTCTTTATATATATATATCATGTGTGTTCACTTTGCAAATAAACACTGCCCGTTCAAAAACAATGTCACCACCTGGATTTAATTAAGCAAATAGGTAAAAGCCTCCTATTGGATAATTACCGCATGGATGATTTATGTTTCATCTGGCAACACGTTATTTAACCCAAACTGATGCCTTGAGTAGCTTCTCATTTCTTAAACAATCATGTCAGAAGACACGTCCTGTGATCGTGGAAAAGATGTTAATCTGTTTCAAAAGGGTCGAATTATTACCTGAGATGTATGGATTAGAGACAGTGGCATTGAGTGAAAGACAGGAGGTGGAGCTGGAGGTAGCAGAGCTGAAGATGTTGAGATGTTCATTGGGAGTGATGAGGATGGACAGGATTAGAAATGAGTTTATTAGAGGGACAGCGCATGTAGGACGTTTTGGAGACAAGGTGAGGGAGGCGAGATTGAGATGGTTTGGACATGTGCAGAGGAGGGACATGGGGTATATCAGTAGGAGAATGCTGAGGATGGAGACACCAGGATGGAGGAAAAGAGGAAGGCCAAGGAGGAGGTTTATGGATGTGGTGAGGGAAGACATGCAGGTAGTTGGGGTGAAAGAGGCAGATGTAGAGGACGGGGGTATGGAGACGGATGATCCGCTGTGGCGACATCTAATTGGAGCAGCCGAAAGAAGCTCTAGCAAAGAAAACATCTGAGGACGATATCAAGATTTCTTTTGACCAAACAAATATATAAATGTCCAGACTTTTTCATTAAAATAAACCCATTCCTCTTTATAAAATTTGCTAAAGATGTTCTTCACTAGTTGGAGATTTTTTTCTGACCTTATGATACAGTTCATCCCAGAGCAGTTCAATAGGATTTAGGTGCAGAGACTGGGCAGGTCATTCTATGATAGATATCACTCCAGATGATTGTTTGCCCTATAAATAAATAACGCTTCCAGAGCTTGGGCGTACGCTTCTGCTCATTATTTTGTAGTCTGGTTTCAATGAGACGCAGTCCAGACGGAATTGCATTGTGTTGAAATGTTTGTTGGTTCTGAAGGTCTCCAACCTTCCTTGCTGCACAACAACCCCATATTAACACTACACAGGGCTAAAATATCATCAGATGTAGTTGAAGGCACCAGACCAGTCATGTCTTCTGCCGGAAAACATAACATCCTTTACGGCATCTCCAGCCACCAGCACTTGGATGAAAAATGTTGATATTGACAAAAATTGATGTTGAAATATTTCAGGTGTGTCGGGCATCTCTTTTTGGTTTCCACCCGTTCGCAGGTGAAAGATGAGGAAGGCTAAAGGGAAGCCGAGCACTACGGAGAAAGAGTTCGTGTTCGAGTTCAAGTCAGGGAGAAATCACTGCGTCCTCAAAGTTCCTCTGCAGTTTCCTGTTCAGGAGAACGTCAACGATCTGCACGGGAGATTGATGCTACTCCATAAAATCCCCTGCTTTGTAGAAAAGGGTAAGAATTCGCTCTTATCGTCTGATCAAATTTTCTTTAATGTGGTTTTAACAGAATTGTGTTTTGGGATTAATAACAATGTTCTTCTGCTCAGGGTTTTAATGCTACACTAAAAACTATTGGCCAGCCAAAGTACATTCCTGCATTTTGATATTGTGATCTTTCTGAACAAATACAAATCAGCACATTGTATATTATTACTTTTGGTAATTATGTAGATTTTTCAGTGTGGCCACTTGGGGTCTTCTTAGCAGATTTTTCAGCATGAAGCTCTTTCTATTGCCTGGATTGTGCTTAGCCTTGTTCTTCCAATTATTTTATTATGCATTCTCTTGATTTCTTGCTTGTGATGGTTTAAAATCATGTGTTCATTGTATTAAACAATACACTATATGGACAAACCTTTTCCAGCATGGCAATGCCCCTGTGCTGAAAGCCAGCTCTATTGAGAAATATTCTTTACATAATTTGGAGTGGAAGATCTCCTGATCTTCAAACATCCATGTGTCCAAATGAGGTAAACTCTCTACGAAATCTAGTGGAACATTTTCCCAGAAGAATGGAGATCATTTAGCACATGGTCAGTCAAAGGCTAAATGTTTTTTGCTGACCTGGAAAAGGGTTGAGGGTTAAGAGCCGTGCTCAAGGGCCCAGCATTGGCAGCTTGTTGGTGCTGGGAATTGAATTTGTGGCCTTCTGATTGAGTCCAATGCCCTAAACACTGAGCTGCCACCTCCCACATTCCAGACGAATATATGAATAAATATTAACAATGTCAAATCAGCAAATAGAAACTCAACCTTGCTTTGTTTCAGGCTTGAAGAACAAACTTCTTGCGTTCGTCGAAAGAGAAACGTTGGAGGATTATGACCGGGAAGCTGAAGCAGCTTTGCAGAGGATCACTACTGGAGAAGTTGACATTAATAAACTGAGCAACCTGTGGGCCAAGGCCTACACTGAGGTAAGAGCAATACACACGGAATGTGTTGAATAATATTAGCATTTTGGACCAGATGCTATTTGAATGAAAACATAGGGAGTTGATCTTTGCACTGACTGCACCAGTTTGTTTATTAAAATTACACTATACCGCTGTTGAATTCTCGAATCTGATCGCTTAGAAGGTAATGATTTATGTTTCTATAATGGCAGCTCTCAACGTAATTCCAAATCGCGTTTGACCATTCTACTATTTTACTACGTCGTCATTTCTGTAGTAGCGACGAATTCACAGGAACTTGTCAAATCGAGGCTTTCGTTTATAGATTATAGATAGAAATTTGTACGATTTTTTTTTTTATTTTTTCATTTTTTTATAATAGAACACCTAGATTTTTTTTATGTACTCCCATCTGCAGTTATAAGAACCTCCACTCTTCTGGGAAGATTCCGCTAGATTTGAGATCTGTGTTCATTTAGACACTAAAAGTCAAGTTCAGGTACTGATATGTGTGAGGAGGCCTGTGGTGCACTCAGTTTTTTAATTTCTCCCAAAGGTGTTAAATAGGGTTGAGGTCAGAGCTATATAGCAGAAGATCTTCCACTCCAACCCATGTAGAGCACATCTTCATGGAGCTGGTTTTGTGCACACGGGCATTGTCATGCTGGAGCCAATCTTTTTTTAAAGAAAGAACCGTATATGGCTGGAAAGGTCATACCTACCATGTACTTGTGTGATGTCTGCTGATTTATTAATTTATATTCCAGACAACGCTAGAACACGCCCGCCCCGAAGAGCCTAGCTGGGACGAGGACTTTGCGAACGTGTATCACGACCTGATTCACTCCTCGGCCTCGGAAACACTGCTCAACCTGGAGCACAACTACTACGTCAGCGTGTCCGAGCTCATCAGTGAGCGAGACATGGAGCTGAAGAAACTCCAGGAGAGGTTGGTAGAGCATGAAAAGTAGGGACACAAATTTAGGGAACTGAAAGGGAAAACTGCTCGATTAAATGAACCTCCCCTCCATTAAAGCGGCATTGGTATGTGCCAGCCATAATGTTAATTAAGGCTGGCACATACCAATGCCGCTTTAATGGAGGGGAGGTTCATTTAATCGAGCTAAACTAAATAAAACTAAATAAAACAATAAATGTTTACTTTCAGAAGTGCTTGGACCGCGTAGATCACCACAAGAGATCGCTTCCACAAGAGAACATTAGCTTCACTGGCAGCTTGTTCTTTTCTTTCATACTCTGTTTTTTTTTTTTTTTTTTTTTTTTTTGCTCACCCACATACAGGCAGGCAGCTGAAATGGACAAGGTCATGCAGGAGCTGGGAAAGACCTTGAGCGATCAGGACGTTAATACAGTGGCAGCGCAGCACTTCGAAGCTCAGCAAGTAAGACCACTACGACACAGTGGGCCAATTCGTAGCACGTCGTAGATGTGTTCTGTTTCAAACCGGAAACTCATCAGGGTTATTAATAAAGCACTGCAATCATTCTATTCTATTGTCATATCTTAAAGGTTAAAAAAAAACATTCGAACTGTCAAAAAGAAATAATATTGGGCTTCTTAGATTCCTGCAGCCATCAATCAAATCTGCTCAGGAGTCATAGCAGTAGGCTGTATGTAGAAGGGAAAAAAGACAAATAATTATTAACAAATTTTTTTTACATAGCGCATTTAATAGTTAGATATCAAAGCACTTTCCAAGCATAGAAAAATAATAATAATAATAATAATAAAAATCTTCTACTTTTTTTGGCTGCTCCCACTAGGGGTCACTACAGCGGATCATCCGTCTTCATACATGCCTCTGCCTCTTTCAAAACAACTACCTGCATGTCCTCACTCACCACATCCATAAACCTTCTCCTTGCCCGTCCTCATTTCCTCCTTCCTGGCGGCTCCATCCTTAGCATTCTCCTACCGATATACCCCATGAACTAATAATAAAAATACTACTAATAAAAATAATCTCAATGGGGAGAATTCAGACAGAGCATGGGAGGAAAAAACCCGCTCACCCATAGAACGTAAACTGGTAGGAGGAACAACTAAAAGACCAGAATCCGAGGAGCGGAGATCACGCCTTAGAGTGTAGACCAAAGTTTAGTCAAATAATGAGGTGCCATACCACGTAGGGCCGATTCTTAAGAATTTAAAAATCAATCCAGAATCTGACAGGGAACCAAATTTGATGTCTCTAAAACTGGAGAAATCTGCTCACAAGACCTGGTCTTTATCAGAATCCTAGCAGCTGAAATTTAGACAACCTGCAATTTGTTTAATGTAGATTTTGAAACATCCAGACAACCAGGATATGGAGGTGAATACTTGCATGAATACTTGTACTATATGTTGCCTATGAATTTTGTAGTCTAGACAGTTTGGGGGGAAAAAAAGGGCTGTATTTGTTTTTATGTACATGTTTAAATTTGATGCTAGCTCTAGCTAATTACTGACCCCAACATCTACCAATAATTAATTAATATTAGCAATAAAATATCAGTAATAAACTTCCTTATAAATTTAAATGATTGATATAAATAATATTGTTCATTGCTTGAAATGGTCGATATTATCCCAAAGCGTTTCCACATACTTTCTAGTTAAAACAAAAAATAGACAACTTTTCACTCAGAACATTAAACGTTTACCCGAAGTACCGCATCCAGACCTGTATCGTTATCTGGTTGAGGCCGAGTGCGTCTACACAAGAGAAGCAATTTTTTTATTTTTTATTTTTTTTTTTTTCACCTAATTCACATTTAATTCTAATTCGTCACACGTGTTGTCGGTTTTAGATAAAAGTAGATATCCTCGATCCGAAGTAGATGCTGCAATATCACTGCGTTTAAACAACCCGCCGCCAATTTGCGCGTTAACTCGCCGGAAACGTCCAAGGACCAAAGACGTCACTTCCTTACGCAAACGAATTGGCCGTTGAAATTGTCTATACAAGACTATATAATTGATAAAGCTAACTTTTTTTTTTTTTTTTTTTTTATTATAATAAATTTTTATTGGATCTTCTTGCTCGGTGTGGTAGTAATTCTCATGTTTGGTGTTTAGGTCTTGGAGAACAAGTGGGCCAGTGAGTTGAAACAAGTAACTGGTATTCAGAAGCAAGAGTACCAGGAGTGGGTGGTTAAGTTGCACCAGGACCTTCGCAACCCGAACAACAGCACAATCACGCAAGTGTCCCATTAGGAGTTTCATTAGCGATGTTAATGTTATGGATAAAAGGCATTCATTCTTGTAAGCAGGCGGATAGAAGTCATATATCACGCTTGTGTCGTAGTGAGGAGATTAAGGTACAGCCTGGGCAGCTGAGCGAGGCCGGAGAGTTGGGGGCCAGAGTGTTCGAGGAGCATCGACAGCTGGAGGAAAGCTTTACCATTCATTTAGGTATGGCGTCTGTTTGGAAACACCTGGATGGGACCTGTCTATATATACTATATTAACAAAAGTATAGGGACACCTGAAATCAAATTGTTACTGCAAAGTTCCCACTCAATTGTATAGAATGTCTTTGGATGCAGTAGCATGAGATTTTATCTTCACTTGAACTAGGAGACCCAAATCTGTTCCAGCATGACAATGCCAGCTCCATTAAGATATGAGTTGGAGTGGAAGATCTTCTGCTATAGAGCTCGAACCCTATTGAACACCTTTTGGGATGAATGTGAACGCTGACTGCACTCCAGGAACCTCCTCACCTACATCAGTACCTGACTTTACTAACACCCTAGTGTCTGAATAAGCACAAAATCTAGTGAAGGTTAAACAGCAAATGGAGGCTAAATGTTGAATGGGATGTTCAAAAATCACATACTAGTCTTATGATAACATGGCAAAAAGCATTTGTCCATATAGTGTACATATAGTAGTATGGGTCTAGATTACAGATCGACCGATAGTGGATTGTACTGATATCGATATGGCTCGCACTTTGCCGATAACCGATTAATCGACCGATAGTTTTTAAAATTAATACTAGATAAAAAAAAAAATTATAAACTAGCAATCTATGTTTAAAAAAAAAAAAAAAAAAAAAGGTATTGAACTTATTTACAAAAATAAAAAACCGCACTGAAAAATGTGCTAAGAACAAACACGTGCCATCAGTGATTCGCCTCTAGAGGCTGCTCTTATAATGGCAGCGGATCTTCTACGTCGCTTCAGCAACGAACGCTACCTGGAAAAACTATCCGTATGGATTTTTGCAGATCAACTCTCGGTGCTAATTAATCGTCCAACCTTTAGTCTACATGTATAATCAAAGTTCATTATAATCCAATACATTTTGGTTATGTTAGATTTGCTCACATTATCTTGGGCCTGTTTACTGCAAATGATGTTTGCTAATAGTAATAGTAGTTTATGTTTCTGTTGGAATCATAGTAGAAAAGTTCTCGCTTTTGAACAGACTTGAGTATAAAAGTAAAAGTAGTGATGAGAACTCTGTGTGAATAATGGATGCAGGTCAGAGGTTCCATTCTCCTGCACATCAGACCTTTAAGAGGAGATGGTTTTCTATAGAACACCCCCCCCCCCCCCCAAAAAAAAAGTTTTGATAAAGTACAGATACCTGAAATATGCTTTAAGATCATTTGTTCTACCGTGTGCTATTATGATGAAAATGTAGATAATAAATATACCACCGCTCTCACATGAGTCATGTAGAATTTCAGATTTTTTTTGTCCATCCATCCATCTGTTTATCCATTCGAGATTTTAATTAGTGTGATATCTCATGAACAAGTAACAAACGGATGAACGATTAATGAATCCAAACAGGGTCAAAGTCACATCAAGGTCAAAAACCATTTGGCAGCCCAAGCATCCCCATGGCCAGGGTTTGTGTCAAGTTCAAGTACTTGGTTTTCTGTCTTCTAATAAACCAACGCTGGTTGTACTTCCAGCAGAATGCAATCAGAATTGTCATTTAAATCACAGCAACCCTTTATCAGGATAAAGCAGCAGCCTGCCGTGGTCGGATACACTCCCTCGTTAAACAGTGTGGCTTTTCTTTGTCCGCCCAAATTCATCTCTGACCACCGCAGAAAAAGCCACCTGCTCGCATCAGCACGAGAGCGCAAACCACCTGCTCGCATCAGCACGAGCGGGAAAACCACCTGCTTCCATCAGCACGAGCGGGAAAACCACCTGCTCCCATCAGCATGAGAGTAAAAACTGCCTGCTCTAGTAGCTTCTTTGTGACCGTCTCGATGCACACTTCTAAACCCGGGGTGTCATTTTACATGAGCACGAATCTGAAAAAATAATGGCATTATTTGCTGGTGTGTGTGTGTGTGTGTGTGTGATAATTCCGTGCATAATAAGTTTTTCGAGTTTTTCGTCACTCGCTCCAGGTGCTCAGCTGAAGACGATGCACAACCTGCGGCTGGTCCGGGCTAACGTGTTGGACTTCTGCAGGCACAGACGCCACGGGAGCGGAGGCAGCGTCAAGTTGCGTCGGCTTCAGACGGCGTTCTCTCTGTACTCGTCCTCTCTCTGTGGCCTCGTCCTGCTCGTCGACAACCGAGTGAACTCCTACAGCGGCATAAAGAGAGGCATGGCACCTCCCTCGCGCTCTACATATGAAGGATGGTCCGAGTATTATAGTTATCAGGCGTAGACAATGGAGATCTATAAATAGAGATCTGTAAATCTATCAATATAGATAGAGATCTATAAATTTATATATGGATCAATCTCAATAAATATGTAAATGTAGATAGATACCAGTAAATCTATAGTCTTTAATAATCTATAATAATACGTATTACCGATTTAATATATACGCTTAAAAAAACGACATGCTGGTAGGAACATGGTGAATGTTCCTCAAAACCTCAGCTTCAGGTTATCATCTTTAGACCTTCATATTAAAAGGAAGGAAAGGTGGAGTCAGCTATTCTTCAGCCACATCGAATTTTGCATGATTTGATTTTCCCGTATCTACTTCTCATATCTATTATCTTCATCTCGCACACCGCACTGCACCACTCTCTCTTCGATCCTCGATCTGTCAGGGTACATGGAAGGCATGCTTCAAGATCTTTCTCTCTTCTGGAACTGAGGTGGTGGTACAAATTACCACTTGATTGCCATAGTCTCTAGCGATCTTCAATAGACCCACCCTGTCTAGCAGTACTTACATTAGCATTTCCAATTGCTTTCTAACTAAATTCTCTCTCAGTTGAGTGTTTTAGAGTGATTGGGTTCTTACTCTGTTTCCTAATGAACCAGCATCAGAATGTATTTATTGATGGAGACTTCAAAGCACTTTTGGGAAGGATGTCTGCCGAATGCTGTAAATGTTGATGTCTAGGCGCTGGAGCTTTCCATGTTCTTTAACCTGTAGAAGGTGGAAGATTAGTGGTTAATGCATTGGGCTTTGGATCTCAAAGTCAGGAGTTTAAATCCCAGCTACATCAAGCTGCCACTCCTGGGCCTTTATTATCAAGTCTCTTAACTCCATAGCTGCTCAGTTGTACGAATGAGATAAATGTAAGGTGCTCTTGATAAGGGTGATTGCCAAATGGCATAAATGTAGAATAAAAACCATCTCGAGTGGATTTTTTTGGTGGGGTCTGTGAAGCAAACCCTGAATAGATGCAATATCTGAATTCCGGAAAAGTGACTGACAAATATCAATATTTTATGCTCATGGAACTCATTAGAATACACCACGTCCCATCAGCATCTACTATTTATCACATTTGGCCGAACCCCTCGTCCAGAGCGACTTACAACCGAGCAGTTGAGGATTATGGCTCTTTCAAGAGCTCAGCGTGGTGGTGCTGGGATTTGAACTCGCGACCTTCCGATCCAAAGTCCAACGTCATACCCGCTCAGCGACCGCTCCGCATGTCACTAAATCTCCAAAAGATCGAAAGCATTTAAAGTATTTTGGCTTGGTTTATATTTCATCCTTCGTTGTTGTGAATCCAGATTTTGCCACCGTGTCTCAAGAGTGCACGGATTTCCATTTCTCCCGGCTTTCCGAGCAGCTGGAGGTGGTCCAGCAGGTGGTGCTGTATGCACGGGCACAGCGCAGCAGCAAGCAGCAGCCGGGTGAGTGACACAGCAACTGTGTGTGTGTGTGTGTGTGTGTGTGTGTGTGTGTGTTTGTGAGGGGGGGGTGTGGGAAGTGGATTCCCCCCTTTCCAAAACACCCACCTCTGCATTGCGCCACTGCGTATCCAACTTCACGGGCTCCGCAGGGAAGTGTTTCATTTCGTTTGCCTGGTGCCAGCAACAATGAAATGCTACCCAGCTCCCCAGCCAGAATTCTGGGTGTCACTGACTTCTGATCAGATGGATTTGTTGTTGATTCATGATCTCGGTAGCTTACATGAAGTATTAATGAGTTTATACTCCTGGTATTAAATACAGTTTGTTTGTTTGTTTGTTTTTTTCAAGTAGAATGTATGTTTAATACATCGAAATGTTTTGTTTTTTTACATTTTGAACTTTTTGCTTTTTGCCAAAGTAATCACAGACTGAGCTTTAAGAACCATATCTTCTCCTGCAGAGATTCCTAGAAATGGGAGCCATGATGAAAAAACAAAGAACGTTGAGCGAAACCCTTCCAACATCCTTCCTGGTACGTTTGTCTTTAAACACCGACAGATTCTTCTTCTTTCGGCTGCTCCCATTAGGGGGCACCACAGTGGATCATCCGTCCCCATACCCCCCTGTCCTCTACATCTGCCTCTTTCAAACCAACCACCTGCATGTCTTCCCTCACCACATCCATAAACCTCCTTCATGCCCACCTTCTTTTCCTCCTCAGAATTCTTCTACCGATGTACCCCTATGTCTTTTCTCTGCACATGTGACCAAACCATCTCGATTGCTTCTCTCTCACATTGTCTCAAAAAATGTCCTTCCTGCCCTCTTATTAACTCCTTTCTAATCCTGTCCGTCCTCATCACTCCAGATGAAAAGCGCAGCATCTTCAGCTCCGCCTCCTGTCTTCTTTGTCAATGTCTCTAAACCTATTTATTGTAATCAGCTGGTGATTGTGTTTTTTTTTTTTCTTTTTTTTTCTTTTCCACCCTCCAGGTGAATTCTACATCACTCGTCATTCCAACTTATCCGAGGTACACATAATGTTCCACCTGTGCGTGGACGATAACGTGCGCTCGGCAAACCTCACGGCTCGAGACCCGGCCATCATGGGCCTGCGCAACATCCTGAAAGTGTGCTGCACGCACGACATCACCACCATCACCGTCCCGCTGCTGCTCGTGCATGACATGTCTGAGGTAAAACTGTTTAGCTTTTTGCTTGGTGGGTCTTTTGTGGTCCATTACCTGTTCACTGACAGTTTCTAAAGGACCAGCTATGGACGATTCCTTGACCAAATGGTGACAAATTGAACTTTTAATACGCAACCAATTTTGGATGTTTTCTATCTCATACCTCCAGGAGGGTTCCTGATTCCAGCCTGAGCTTGGGTTAGGGTCTTCCATCTGTTTTTTTTTTTTTTTTTTTTTTTTTTTAAATGTGTGCAAAAATAAATCCATCCGAATGAGTTAAATCTAAACAGAATTTATAATAAATGTATGATGAAAACATAAAAAAATAAATGTATTACTGTGGCATAATCTGGTACAGTATCGATATATCATCACACCACCCAGAGATCCTGGGCTAGGCTCTGGATTTAG
This sequence comes from Silurus glanis, assembly GCA_014706435.1. Taxonomy (NCBI): domain Eukaryota; kingdom Metazoa; phylum Chordata; class Actinopteri; order Siluriformes; family Siluridae; genus Silurus; species Silurus glanis. The sequence goes on from JAAIIK010000096.1 coordinate 77,932, forward strand.
CTCAACCCCAACCAATATAGTGTTTGCTGAAAGTGAGCTTTATTATTAAAGTTTATGGCAATAGATGTAACAATTCAGAGTGAAATTAACATCTGTTAAATGTTAATCAAGGCAAAAGCACAAGCTATACTGTACCAACAACCTTTCATACTTTTTATAGTGTACTATCATGGACACCTGATTTTTTTTCCAAAGAAGCAGCATGACTCTTAGTAGCACCAGCACTGAACCTTCTCTGTAGCCATCGGGAAAAATATTTAAGTTGCAAATTTCAATGCAAATGAGACACTGCGACTAACAACTACACATTCACAAGTCTGAATAAACTGCCATGAACCAGAACCCTGGTTCTTGTGGGTACCGGATGTCATAAATAAGAAATTTTTTTTTTAATGATTTGAAATTGCATTTGTCAGCATTTTATTTATTTATTTATTTAACGATTTATCGATTTGATATAATTCTTATTATTAGCCAAAACCAAACCTTTTTTTTTTTTTTTTTTTAAATGACGTTCAAAAGGAGGTAAAAGTGAGATCTATCTGTAGATGTAAAAACCAAAAATTTATTCCATAAATAAGGTGTAGAAACCTCCAGAATCAGCTTCTGCACTTGCTCTGGATTTCTTTGTTTTTAAACCGGTCTTTTGGTGAAAGTAAATGTTTTAAGCCTTGCAACCGGTTTAAAGTTTCCATAATGAATTGGAAACCGATGCTTATTTTTCTGTAATTTAGATACTTTCATTATTTATTTATTTTTTTGTCACACTGTCTAAAGTGGTTGAGGATAGATTAAAAAAACACGTATAACTTGCTGATCCTGCTCCAGCCGACCACAGATGGGGAAAAGTCGTTTTATTCCTTTTTATATTCCATCCAGATTTAACTTCAGCACAATATCAATCAAAATAAAAGGGTAAACACAAGCAGACTGTAGAATATTCCAGAAATAAATGTCTCGTCCTGCATTGCTCCATAACTGGAGATTTATGTAAAAGAAACTAAGCTATAATTATTTATCGAGATTAACTACATTAAGATCTCGTGCTATCTGCCCTCTTCCACATAACTGTGTTTATAGACACTCTGTGATTGACAGCTGAGGGTTTGTCAATGCGTTAACACATTTTTTGTAGCTTCACTTTGAACGGTTCATGTTCGATATTTAGGTTCTTTTGTGCGGTTTCTGAAAGAGCAGCCTTTATGAATAACTTTTTCCCAAAACTGTTCCCATAAATTTGCAGACACACATTTGTATAGGTTGTGGTAGCGTTTGATTTTTTTTCCTCCCAGCATGACTGTGCCCATGTGCAAAAAGCCAGCTCCATGAAGATATACTTTGCATGGGTTGGGAGCGAAAGATCTGCTGTTATAGAGCTCTGACCTCAACTCTATTGAACACCTTTGGGAATGAATGTGAACACTGACTGAACCCCAGGCCTCCTTCACCTGAGCACAAATCTCCACACAATCTAGTAAAACATCTTCATAGAAGATTGGGGGGGGTATTAGAACAGCAAATGAGGACTTAATGTGGAATGGGATGTTCAAATAGAAGCACATACCCAGGTGTCCACAAGCTTTTGTCCATAAATTTGATTAAATATATGCAATCCTTAAAACAATTTTCCAACAAAAACTGCTTTATGGTGCACTTTTGTTGCCCAGAATTAGAGGTTTAAGATATTATAGTCCTGTTCTTTTCCTCTGTGCAGGAGATGACCATTCCCTGGTGTCTGAAGCGTGCTGAGTTGGTGTTTAAATGTGTGAAAGGTGAGTAAGCAAAGAGCAAATAGGGGAACTGCTGACTTTAGAGAACACGCTGCCCACTACGTAATTACTCCTGGGAACCCGAGTGTCAGCTCGAAATCTTCTGCCTTGTTTGTGCACTTTTGTGTATTTTTCTTTTCTGGCTGTTGCAGCAGTTACAGGACTAGTGGTAGAAAATACATTATGTTCTGAAAAAACATATAACCATTTATCGTAAGTTCAGCATTAAATGGTTATAAGATGGCTGTGTAACCATGGAGACATAATAACCGATAATGTAGATGGTCATAGTACAGAGGTCAGGACGCTCAGGTTCGCGCAGATTCAGATCTTTGGTGTTCGATGCACATTGTAGCTTTAGAATGTTCGACTGGTGTTTTTGACACTATGGTAAAAAGCTCAGGTGGTTTCTACATGTTGCTCAAATGAAGTTACTGTTCACTAATTACATTTCCACCATAAGACTTTACTTTTTCTTTCAGGCAACAAAAAATATATCTTTGTATTCAAGTGTCCACATTTTTGAGATCCGTTTTTTTTTCCCCACTGAAGGTTTCATGATGGAGATGGCATCATGGGATGGAGGCATCTCCCGAACCGTTCAGTTCCTCGTCCCTCAGGTATGACCTTGTAAGCTCTGAGGAAACATGGTATTACATCTTTTTTTTTGTTTGTTTATTACAGTGCTAGTTTAGTGCACTGACCTGTACCCTTGGGTTCATTCACTCTGGAGAAAATAAATCTCATCTCCGGCTTTAGCGCAACCTTTTCTTGCACTGTGTCATTCAGCTCCATCCACCGCGATGAAGTTTTGTTTTATTGAACACCAGCTGCCTCTATTTGTCTAATAACCTGAGGGAACTCGTAGCGTGTTGCTCCTCCACGCTGACAGGATAACAGGATTAAAAACAAGCATCAAAGGGATCTTTGACATTCGTGGCCACCACTTTTACACCCCTGTCCTGGTTCTAAATAGTTCAGTCTATATCTGTGTCCCCATCAAATGCATATTGTGTTCGTGTTTATATATATATATATATATAATCTCATATGCATATAATGTGTATGCATATAATGTATCTATCTGTCTATCAATAATCAATACATAATAAATCCAACCTTGTTGCTTTTAGTCTTTAATATCCCACAACTTTGCTCTGTTCTGATTGGTTAAAAGGTGTTGATTCATTTTCTCAACTCGGATCACATGACTGATTTTATAGTTATAACTTACACAGACTTCACATAATGTAGTTGTAATACTGGTCATTGCTGAGATCAGTTTTTCACACGCAGATGTTTGTACACTATATGGACAAAGATTGTGGACACCTGACCATAGGATTTGTTTGTGCTTCTTTCTGAACGTCGCATTCCACATTCAGTCGCTGTTCAATGTTTTAATAACCTACACTCCGCTGGAAAGATGTTTCACTTGATTTACTGGAGATTTTTGCTCATTCAGCTACAAATGTGTTGGTAAAGTCAGTTACTGATGTAGATAAGTGAGGACAACTGGGGTGCTGTCAGCGTTCAGATTCATCCCAAAGAGGTCTAACAGGGTTTATAGATCTATCGCAGGACATTCATCTTTCACTCTTTAGAAGATACCTTCATGGAGTTGAAACTGAAGCTCGGAAAGATTTTATGCTACTGCGTCCAAAGAGATCCTATAAAATCGTGCACCTCCAACTTAATACTAACAGTTTGAGGAAGAACCACATACAGTATTGTCTGGAAATGTCTTTTGACCCAGAAGGGAGTCGACGGCGTTCGGAACGTCTAAGAAAGGCTGCGTATTTTTTATTATACCGAAGCGAGAATAAATAGAGGATGTCGTGGGGAACGGATTTTTATAGCTGCTGTAACGTAAGTGATAAAGTAACAGGAACACAGAAGAATGCATTAAACACGATTTTGCTTATGTGAATGATGTGTCATGAATGGAATAAAAGCCCTCAGGACATGCTGATGTAAAAGGATTCAAATGAAATATAAAAAAAAATAAAACTTCTTTGGGTTTTACCACCCAGTTGTTAGTTACTGTATTTTCCATTAAATAAACACGTTCTACTCTTCTACACGCCCCCTGATGTTCAGTAGCATTGGGTGATGTTTTCTTCCACCAAAGCCGATTTACATTCTATTATATCAAAATGTCTTCAGCTTTATTGTAGTTCGAATTCTCCATTGCTCATTTCCTGACCAACTTCTTATGCTCAGCAATCACTCCTCCTTTATTCGACAGAGTATCTCCGAGGAAATGTTCTACCAGCTGAGCAGCATGCTCCCTCAGATCTTCCGAGTCTCCTCCACTCTCACGCTCACGTCCAAACGCTGACCAAGCCACGTGTACGCAAGAAGGATCTCCCAGGATGCTTTGCAGCCACACTGTTACCTCAAAAAGACTGACACGACTAGAGATCTGAGAGTGTGAGGTGCTTGGAGTTGGTGACTGAAACATGGGTTTATGTGACCGAGTGTAATGGTGGAGAATGAAAATGCACAATGATCATTTAGTTTTAAAACAATTTTTTCTTTTTTTTTTTTTTTTTTTTGGGGGGTCTGTACACGTTTTAAGCTCCGTATGTATGTAATCTTATTTAAAATCCAGATGTGTGGAAAATTGAGTCGGGAATGCCACAGCTGTGCTTATTGAAGAATTTTTCCCAGCTATATCTACTCTAAACAATTGGCATGTGTTAGCAAGACTCAGCGATGACCTCCGGATACCAAGTATTTAGCCATGGATGGGATTAGAGCCAAGTTCTCAGTCGTTTTAAGAAGCACAGCACTGAAGGATTCGTTGCATAAAGAATACGTCTTATAACTAATATTTACAATAAACTTGCTTAAATGTAAAATAATGTAAACCCTTCCCAAAGAGAAATATCTTAGCAATCAAAATGTATGGCTCCGAGCATGGATCAGATGTTTGTTTAGAGATTTTAACGTTCTACATCGTCCCAAAGAGCTTGACAGAAATAATTACAAATATAAATTATCATTAAGTACTTCCTATAAGTTTTTATCCCCAATGAGCGAGTCAGTGGCGTCTACAGTGGCGAGGGAAAAAAAACTCCAAGAGATTGGTATGAGGATGAAAACCTTGAAAGGAACCCATCTTCATCTAACACCAAATGGCCATTCATTACATAATATTCATAATATTCAAATTAGTTTCCTGGTGCAGAATCAGCATCCGTGACGTGAAAGGTCCTCATAGCGAGAATTTAGTAAAAATACGATGAGATCTGACTCTCGCATCAGACCGATGGACTACGTTGTGATTGGATTTCATTTCAGATTTTCTGTGGCAAGGCTTCGTGGCCACGCTCTTAGAAGATTTCGGTATCAAATCAATATCGGTTTCATTTTCACCTCGTTGCACATAACGACATTTTCACGTCTAGAAACTGATCTCGTCTCTAGTCACTGGGAGTCAGTAAGTGCAATTTTTTTTTCTTTTGTTTAGTATTTTTTTTTTTTTTTTTTTTTTTTTTTTTTTTTTTTTTTTTTCTTTTTGTTTAAAATTTCAGATCAGGTCATTATGGGCTTTTCCTCTTCCCTTAGGGGTCTTTACAGCTATAATGTCATGAAAATGATGTGGAATTGAAAAGAAAATATGAGTCATGGCTGAACATTTATAACGCCGCAAAAATTAACACTTTTCTGTCCAGAAAAAGGGGAAACTGAACCAGTAGACATTTATTTAGACACAACAGTACATCTGTAACGTATGTAGGAATGGGGAAAAAAAAAAAAACCTTTACGTTTAATATTTCTACGTATTGGTGACCATTGTTTTGTGAAAATAGAAAAACTTTAAACCCCATCCCACTTCTCCTGATCACATCATGTCTTAGCTTGACCATTGCAATCCATTAGATGGCGTTAGTCATTATTGAATTGATTGTGAAATGTATAATATTTGTATACAATATATTGTGATATCGGATTGGCTACGTGAAATTATTTTTCCTTTACCAAAAATCCCAATTTCTACACGACCGAGGTTTATTTGGTTTTATATTTTCATCCCCTATCCCATTCCTAATTAGCATATTCTAAAATATTCCCAAAATGTTCATTATTTTTTGATTTGCCTTAATTACTACTGAGAATATTGTATTCTCCTTGATTAGAAGTGAAATGAGTGAACTGTAAAAGGCTTTTCTCTTGCACATGTTTTTACAGTGGAATAAACATTAATTCAAAATCATTCATGGTTTTTATGATTTTATGCAAATGTGCAAATATTTAATTAGGAACTCGAATAGTTCAATTCGTTATGTGTATTGCGCTTTTAACAATGGACAGTCTCGACGCAGCTTTCTACAGATAATGTGGTAAGAAAGAATGAATTTGTTCTTTATATGTGTACGTTTGTTCCTGATGAGCGAGTCGGTGGCGACTGTGTCCAGGAAAAACTACCTGAGATGGCATAAGGAAGAAACCTTGAAAGAAACCACTCAAGAGGGAACCTCATCCTCATCTGGATGGTGACGAATGTCCATTTATTACAGATAAATCATGTTGAGGTGCAGTGATGGTGATCAAATGCATAGTCTGTTTAAAAAAAAAAACTACAATATAAATACTGATATTAATACTGACACTGAATCCTCCAGTATTAACCTATTGTTCTTACTCAGTATTTTTTCTTGAATGTAGACTGCATGTATGTATCTGACCATCTGCTGCTTTTTGAACATCCCATTCCACATTTAGTCCCCATTTGCTGTTATAATAACCTCTACACTTCTTGAAAGATGATCCACTAGATTTGTGGGTGTTTTTATGGAGATTTGTGAGATTTTATTCAGCCACCGGTGTGTTAGTAAATTCAAGTACTGATGAAGGTGAGGTGAGGAGACCTGGGGTGCAGGCGCACATTTATTCCAAAGGTGTTACTCAGGGTTGAGGTCAGAGCTCTATCGCAGGAGATCTTCCATTCCAACCCAGGGAAATTCATGTAGCTGGCTTTTTTGCACAAGGACATTGCCATGCTGGAACAGGTTTGGGTTTCCTAGTTCAAGTATTGAACTATTAAATGGTAAATTTAATGGCTCCACATACAAAGACAATTGTATACAATTGTGTGAACTTTTCTCATAACAGTCTAATACTTTTGTTAGTATAGAACAAATACAAAGTTGTTTTGTTTTTTTACAGAATTGGATCAGATCCATTCTTTTACCTTCCGTATGTAAATTTTTTTCTTTCTAGATATTGCCCAGGACAGATTCTGGATATTGTGTCAGCTGCATCTCTGAACTGGTACAAAAAAACAACAACATTTTAATAAGAATTATCACTTTGTCAATTTGCCTGGCAATAATGAATTATGAAATTGTATAGTTTTTATGACGAATGCAATAAATATAAAATGTTGAACTAAAACCCGAAGGTCAAGTTGAAAGTGACTGAATGCGCTTTTTTTTCTGTGCTGCATTGCAGTCAGTGACCTGCGGGTCCTTTACTGACCACCAGGGGGCGCAGTGCTAATGCACCAATAACACTATGAAAAAGTCCAAGTTGCTGATCTCATATGTCAAGTGACACTGACCATGTGAGCCTGTACAGTAAATCATCCAGTGGTCTAAGTGATTTAGCATGTGTTTTTATAATAGATGCCAATTAAAGGTCAGACGTGTTCTCTGTAATGGATGACCTGCAGCTTCATTTAGCCCCTTTTTAGAACTTGACGTATAACCATCAACCAAACAACCTTTTTTTTTTTTATTTGGAATTAAAATAAACCAATTTCTCTTTTTCCAGCCCTTTTTATTTCTGAGTTATGTTTTTAACAGAAACTGATACTGTAATCCAATCTAGGCTTCCCTGTTCCAGATAAACTTACTAGGAATTTCAGAGCTACATGATCTATTCACAACAAAGTACAATCCCAAATCCCTCTAATGATTGTTGTAGCAGTAGTTACAAATAATTTCCATTGATTTAAATCAAAGCGGAAATCTGAGGGTATATTGGGCACAGGCTAAATTAAACTGCGCAGTTGAATCACATGGTCTGATCACATGGTCTGATCTTCTGACCATTTTCAACTGTACAAGTTTGGTGAGTCTGTACCCAGGGTAGCCTAAGATCCCTGCAAACCGACATGGTCTTCTGATTCAAGGTTCAATTTGATGTTCATCTTAAGATGCCTTTCTGCCCACCATTGCAAAGAGTGGTTATTGGGGTAACAGTAACCTTTTCAATTAGTATTAAACCAGTCAGAAATCAGTGTTTCTGCCCACAAAATTGACACAAATTCACGCAGTTTACAATCAGCCAATCAGGAAAATTGAAAACAAAGCTCCACCCCCACACCATACAAATCTTTCGCAACCTTCCATCAAAAAAGGTTAAATACATTTACTAATCATTGCAAAATTGACTGAATTCAAGTATGTAAACATAAACTGTATCTTAAACTTCGGCAGAGAAACAGGTAAATAAATGCAATGCAAAAAATTCAATTACTTTAACACAACAATATATTACGTCATCAACTATTAAGTAATAAACAATCAGGAATGGGCAGTATTTAGGATACATGTATTTCAAATATGTATGTCAAATATAAAATAGGATTTTTGTATTTGAGGGGGTTGATGAAAATAATTTCATACTTTGTATCAACATACTTTAGTGTTTTGTAGTTTTGTAGTTTTTAAATACTGTAAAATACTGTAAAAAGTTCTACATGACGACATCATATAAAAGCGTGCCTACTCAATAGTTTGAACAAACTTGTTGAGATCAGAACAGGAAATTGATCCATATAGAAGAAGGTGATGGAGGTAAGAAATAGGCAGCTTTCAAATAGATGTCAAGTGATTGATAAATAATTTTTTGATTGCCGAATATTGTACCCTAATTGAAGAAGCTGTTTAGTAGGATCATGATTTTGCACAAATGCATAAATTATGTGTATGATTTTGCACATAATAAAAGGATTCATTAGTTAGAAACTAGTTGCTATGAATTCAGGTGTCATCGGTCGTCTTCTTGTAAATGACTTGTGTTGCTGATGCAAAGTAGCCCTTATTTACTCAAATATATAAATTAGGATACAATTATGAGTCATTTGTAAACTGTGCGACATTAAACTGTCGGTTACTTTAAAACCAACCTTCATCTGGGAAATCATAGGGATAATATATGTAAATATTTGTTTTGGTAATTGGTTGCATGTGTCAGATTTATTGCGTGACTCGGCCAGAGAAAAGCTGCTGCCGTCATGCTCTCTTGTAAAAGTATAGTTTTCGTATTTTTTAAAATGGAAAAAATACTGTCGTTTATTTTTAAACAGGGTGCGGCTGCTGTATTTTGTAGTTTATTTTGAAACACTTAAAGTTAAGGTATTTGGTATTTTATTTTAAAATACATTATGATGTATCTTTGCCCAACCCTGTATACAACAATGCACATTTTCCACTATTAAATAAAATAAAGTCAAAGCAGAGGATGCTCAGTGGTGCCCCCTAGCTGGTTGTGCCCTAGGTGTCTGCCTAGTTTGCCAAGAAATGGTGCTGGCTGGAAAATGCAGTCAATCCCTCAGTTACAGGTCAATAGCTTCAGTTAATTCTTACATTACACATCACTACGCTGATCCCCTGGGATTTATACTTAGTTCAGTCTCTAGAGCTCAAATAATCACTCCGGACAACCGTGGTGGGCAAAAAAGCATCTCAACACACTCAAAGAACTTTTAAGACATTGAGACAAAAGAGGCTACTGGTGATTGATGTATCAGCATTCATGAGTTTATACAGTGCATCTGGAAAGTTTTCACAGCGCTTCACTTTTTCCACATTGTGTTATGTTACGGCTTCGTTCCCAAATGGATTCAATTCATTATTTTCCTCTAAAATCTACAAACAAAACCCCATGATGACAACATGAAAGAAGTTTGTTTGAAATCTTTGGAAATTTATACAAAAAAATAGAAAAACCCCCCTCCCCCCCAAAAGAAATCACATGTACATAAGTATTTACAGCCTTTGCATAATACTTTGTTGAAGCACCTTTGGCATCAGTTACAGCCTCAAGTCACTTTGATGCTATGTATGATGTACAAGCTTGGCACAAATATTTTTAGGGAGTTTCTCCCATTCTTCTTTGCAGAACCTCTCAAGCTCCATCAGGTTGGATTTTCAGATCTCTCCAGAGATGTTCGAACGGGTTTAAGTCTGGGCTTTGGCTGGGCCACTCCTTCATTATCTTGGTTGTGTGCTTAAGTTTGTTGGCCTGTTGAAAGATGAACTGTCGCCCCAGTCTGAGGTTTAAAGCGCTCTGGAGCAGGATTTCATCAAGGACGTCTCTGTACATTGCTGCATTCATCTTTCCCTTGATCCTGACCAGTCTCCCAGTTTCTGCCGCTAAAAAACATCCCCACGGCATCATGCTGCCACCACCATGCTTAACTGTAGGGATGGTATTAGCCAGGTGATGAGCGGTGCCTGGTTTCCTCCAGACATGACGCTTGGCATTCAGGCCAAAGAGTTCAATCTTTGTTTCTAATGGTCACCTTCAGGTGCCCTTTGGCAAACTCCAGATGGGCTGTCATGTGCCTTTTACTGAGGAGTGACTTCCATCTGGCCACTCTACCATACAGGCCTGATTGGTTGAGTGCTGCAGAGATGGTTGTTCCTCTGGAAAGTTCTCCCCTCTCCACAGAGAAACGCTGGAGCTCTTTTAGAACGACCATCAGGTTGATGTTCACCTCCCTGACTAAGGCCCTTCTCCACGTTTGCTCAGTTTGGCCATGCAGCTCCGCTCTAGGAAGAGTCCTGTTGATTCCAAACTTCTTCCATTTACGAATGATGGAGGCCACTGTGCTTATTGGGACCTTCAGTGCTGCAGACATTTTTTGTCCCCTTCCCCAGATCTGTGCCTTAATACAATCCTGTCTCGGAGGTCTGCAGACAATTCCTTGGACTTCATGGCTTGGTTTATGCTCTGACATGCACTGTAACTGTGGGACCTCATATAGACAGGTGTGTGCTTTTCCAAATCATGTCCAATCAACTGAATTTACCACAGGTGGACTTAAGGAGGATCAGTGGAAACAGGATGCACCTGAGCTCAATTTTGAGTGTCATGGCAAAGGCTGTGAATACTTATGTACATGTGATTTTTTTTTTTTTTTTTTTTCGGTTTTTTTATTTTAAACAAATTTGCAAAGATTTTAAACAAACCTCTTTTACGTTGTCATTTTGATTTATTGTTGGAAGAATTTTGAGGAAAATAATAAATGTAAACCATTTTGGAAGAAAGTGAATACTTTCCAGATGGCAGCTTTCCAGTATTATGTTAGCTGATTGAATAATTGCATGAATAAGCATGTGACCTGGTGTTTCTATTAAAGTGGCCACCAAGTGCATGTGCATAATATAGAGGCGTGATTTAATAGGCAAGAAAAGAACTGATTATGTTCACTGTACATCAGTCACACTGGCATTAAAAAAAAGTAGTTTAAAACATCCAAATCTGCATCTTTCTGGATTCATTACACCCCAGGGGGTGATTTCTTTTCTTTTCTTTGTGTGCTCCATTTGTGGTTTTCTACCAGGAGATAAAAAGAACCAGGTGCAATGTTTGGTCAGTGTGCCTCGAGCACTGATACACTCTTCCCAACATGTTCAGCATTCTGAGAAATAATAATGAAGAAAAAACCCACAAATTGTTTCAGTTTCCTGGTATGGGTGTAGCTTGTGTTGCCATGAAGAATCCGAAAAGGAGATCCAGGTTCTGTAACAATCTTTCTTCACAGACCTCTCTCCTATTTCACCCAGTCAAACATCATCTAACAGCTGCTCCAGCTGAGCCAGAGCTTTCTGTCTCCAGATGTCCAGCCACTTCTCATTTGGGTGACATGTATTATGTATTCGGTTTAATCAGAACTCATTAATGCTGTGCTTGGCCTGTCTGGTGAGTCATGTTAGCATAGATGGAGTTGTGTGAACCTTCCTGGTGCACGTCTGCTGTTGCTTATGCAAGGAAATGTTTTTTTCTTGCTCTGTTACAAGCACTATATGTCCCATACATCAGAATGGGGATGGGGGATGGTTGGGTAATGGCATGGTTGTTGGTACCAGATGGGCTGGTTGAGGATCTCAGAAACTGCTGAACTCCTGGGATATTTTTTTTTATTTTTTTTACGCAAAACAGCCTCATACGTGTGAAAAAACATTGAGTGAGTGGCAAGTAGGAAACACCTATTTTTTTACTCTTGGCTAGTTGAAGATTGCGGAGTAGGGGGTTGACTGTGGAGTTTTGCCAAGTCTGTACTCACTATGGCCTTACATTGGCCTACTATTGACTTGATCTTACAATACATTTAAAATGAAATTGATATTTTTAATAAAAAAATAGTCAAACAGAATCAGATACTCTTGGCTAGTGGATGGTACCACATCAGAGTATGACCCATAAACATCACATGCATTCTTAGGCCCTTTTCTGCTTATCCTGCTTGTAGAGCAGTGCTTACTTGAGTTAAGTAAATATGTGTCCCAAATTCCCACACGTTATTAGCCATGATTCTTCCGATTTCCAAAATGTATTATGTGATCATGTGTTGCAGTATTATGTTTTGTTAACAGCAATAACACGTAGGATTTTCAAAGGTTTTCAGTGTATCTGACTTATATATATATATATATATATATATATATATATATATATATATATATATATCCATTATTTGAGATATATCTCCAACATTTCTTATAATAATGGTACCAAATCAATATGACTAACGCAATACTTTGTGTGCTCTGCGCTTTTCTGCTCAACACGGTTGTAATGAGTGCTTGTTTGATTTCCAAAAGCTCTTTTAGACCTAAATAATAAATATAATTTATATATTGTATTAAATAAATATAAACATATTAGTATCGTATCTTCAGATGTCAGAAATGAAGCAGGTTTTGCAGTATTTTCGTTTTGTTGAATGCAAAATAATAACCTTCTAATAAAAAAGTTAACTCTGGCTATCAGAGTTACACACACACACACAGAGAGAGAGAGAGAGAGAGAGAGAGAGAGAGAGAGAGAGAGAGACGAGTTTCATGATGAACAAACTAACGTTTTATCCCCAGTATAACGTTACAGTTATTTGTCCCATACTTCTACTTTCCTTCTATACCATATGAACACAGGTAGTGACCACAGGTGGTCCCCACCCCCGCACGCACACACACACACACACACACACACACACACACACACTCCGGGGTTAGTGTGCGGCTCTGGACACATCCCCTGTCGGCTGTATTGACGCGGAGCTTCTTCTCTGAAACCAGGAGCAGAGAGCGGAGCTCTTGGAGCGACTTGGAGCGCACACAGACGCCGAGAGCCGTATCTCCTGCTCTCCACTTCTCTCCTGCTCTCCACTTCTCTCCTGCTCTCCACTTATCTCCTGCTCTCCACTTCTCTCCTGCTCTCCACTTCTCTCCTCCGAGCTTTCGTGTTGCCATTTTCTTTAGAAGCGCTGTTTTGAGTTCGAGGATCCGAAGGAACGTGTAAGTACCGCGAAACTTCTACAAAAGAAATCATCTGCTGCGTGTGGGTTTAAGCGTCGATTGGGCTTTAGGAAGAACTCAGACTGTAACTGTGTGTCTTTTGGGTGTTGATAGATAGATAGATAGATAGATAGATAGATAGATAGATAGATAGATAGATGGATGGATGGATGGATGGATGGATGGATGGATGGATGGATGGATGGAGGTGTTGTGGACTAACAGCATCTGTGAGGTGGAAAAGTGTTGCAGTGACCACAGGAATGGGATTCATATAGGATATGGAGGAAAGAAAGACTTGAAGTCTTTCTTTCTTTCTTTCTTTCTTTCTTTCACTCCTTCCTCCTACCTTTCTTTCTTTCTTTCTTTCTTTCTTTCTTCCTTCCTTCCTTCCTTCCTTCCTTCCTTCCTTCCTTCCTTCATGTTCTACTCATTTTCCATCTTCTGCTTCTCCCCATTCCTCTGCTCCTTCTTCCCCCCTTCACATTTTCTCATCCTCTTTCTCCTTCCCCTTCTTCTTTTTCCCTTCTTCTTTTTTTTTTTGCATCTTCTTCTCCCCATTGCTCTACTCCTCTTCCTCTCTTTCTTCTCTTCCTCCTTCTTCTCCTTGCCGCCTTTCATTCTCCTCCTTCTGTTCCTTGTGCCTTTATTCGTTCTTTTTCTCCTCATCCTTCAACTACTTCTTCCCATTCCTTGTAGTTTCGTCTCAGCGTTTGCCTCTGATTTCAGGACTCATGCTGTGTGATACAAGAGTCTGTGACTGAAATATCTCAGATTTTTTAGAAAGCGTATCACTTACTATCCAAAATAGATTCTGAAAAAAGGATTATCTGAAAGTTCTTTACAGCAGAGCTTCTCAAACACAGATACACGGTATATTCCTCAGTCTGGTTATTTCCATTGAATATTGAGCTGATCATATACTGAGAACGAAATGAAGAGTGGATCAGGTTGTTGCAGGTTTTTTGTTGTTGGATATTCCACTTTTTAGCAGGTAGAAAACATACGAGCAATTATTCTATTGATTCTACTGTATATTTCATAGATCGCTAAATTCGCTGTCTACTGTAGCAACACTGTTATCATTAATATTTTTAAATATTTTTTATTATTTTTCAATGTGAACCTAAAATGCTATACACATTTACATTACACAGGAAATGATCAGGTCAAAATCATAAGATAAAAATGATTGGAACACTTGATTTTTTTCCTCAAACTGTAACCACTAAGTTAGAGGAATATAACTGTATCAGATGCCGTTGGATGCAGTAGCATTTGTCCTTTACTTAAACTAGGAGACCCAAACCTGTTCCAGCATAACAATGCCTCTGTGCACAAAGCCAGCTTCATGAAGATATGCTTTGCATGGGTTGGAGAAGAACATCTCCTGCTATAGAGCACTGACTTCAAACCTATTGAACACCTTTTGGATGATTTGGAACGCTGACCCCAGGCCTCCTCACCTCACCTGCATCAGTAACGGATTTTATTAGCATCCTTGTGGTTGAAGGAACTTCACAAAATCTAGTGGAACATCTTCCCAAAAGAGTGGAAGATATTAATAGCGACCGGATGTGGAATGGGATGTTATATGGGAATCTTATGGCTAGGTGTCCACAAACTTTTGTCTATAATGTATTACAAAAAGGGGTTAGAAGGTATGGAGCAGCAGGTATATGGAATGCTTTTGTCTGTCTTTAATATTTCTAACTTCAAATGTTTTTTTTTCTTCAGTCTCAGCTGCCCAAAGTCAATATGACCCATGAACAGTACGTCCGTTGCTAGGTTACAAAAACACAGGCTGAGTAAATACTATAGATGTGGTAAAAAGCCTGTAGGATGTGAAAGGACTAGAAATAGTGTTTTAAGCTTTCATATATGTATGAATTTATTGTATAAAATAATTCAATTGTGTTAGAAATGCAATGATCACAAACCCTCCTGGAGTTAACAAAGCAAAACAGTCTGGGTTTGGATTAGCGTATTCTCTTCCTTCTGTCAATCATAATACCTCGAGCCAATCACAGCTGCCTGTGAACTCACGTATGTGGAAGAGGGAAGATGGTGGTTTTCTGGTGCGTGTTGCACTTTCCTGTGAAAGTCAGGGTTACTTGGCTTTACGTCTCTCGATAATGTGTCTTCACTTTCCGCCTTCCTGGCTGAAGTACAGTAGGAAAGATGTTGACTGGTAAAGTGTGGCAAATGACCAAAATTGAAAAGAAATTATAACTACAAATAGAAAAGTTTAAGTAAAGAGAACGCTGACATTGAAATTCATAATTGGCACCTTATTTCTTGTTGTCAGAAGAAATTCTGCATGTGTACTATTAATATTTATTTGATTTTTCCAAGAATGCTAAGATAGCACCAGGATGGATTGTTTGGACTTGTTGGGTTGGTTTATTGTCTCCCCTCGTGCATAAATCACGTTCATTCGTTCACACAGGTATATACCCTACACAGTACATCTGACTGATCAAACCCAGAGGCTTGTTCACATACAGTTAAATGTGTGTGGATAAACCTTCAGGATAAATGATCACAGGAGGTATCAGTCAACGTCATGAAAACGTGCCTAGTCATCCATACTTTGAAAAATATATGATTAGTAGAGAATCAGCATCAAAATCAGGTTTATTGGCCAAGTGTGTTGACACACAAGGAATCCAGCTGTTAGTGACTCTCAAAAGTACAGACATAAATAACACTATACAGACAATGTGAGACAATATAGACGGTACGAGTATTAAATCGGGATACAGATTATATGACAGATCAGTAATGTACATAAAGTGTGAGAGTGCATGGTAGTGTAAATAACAGTATTGTGCGTCAGGTACGATAAAGAGTTTACTTTCGAACTTACAATATACTGCATATACAATATCGCCATTTGCTGATCTTCATTCCATCTTCTTGACCGAGCTTTGACAAGTCTTTATTCTTGTACATGAGGTTTCTCTAAATATCTAAACTCACATAGCCATTAAGCCGACGTCGTCTTCCTTGCTACCAATGAATCGCTTTCTCGATCCGAGCAACTTCCAAGCTGTGAGTATTCCTGATTAGGATGATGTAACTCAGAGGAAACTCTTTACACTTTTATCTGACACCGGAGGGTGAGGAGAGCGCTTCTTATTCTTATTCTTTTGAAATCGCATTTAAACAAACCACTTTACAATGTGAATCCGTTACCATCAGGGTGTAACGAATATCTGTTCAGAGTAGAAGTTGGAATGGCCTAAACCACTTTTTAAATTAAATATGATAACATTATGCCCCTGCCTCTGGAAACACTGAAAAACACTGGCAAATCCCAGATGAATAGAAATGTCAATAGTTT
Organism: Silurus glanis; assembly: GCA_014706435.1. Classification (NCBI taxonomy): domain Eukaryota; kingdom Metazoa; phylum Chordata; class Actinopteri; order Siluriformes; family Siluridae; genus Silurus; species Silurus glanis. Next base: position 94,584 of record JAAIIK010000096.1, read on the forward strand.
CAGCATGGAGTGTGAATTCTGTCTGACAGTTCCTCAATTCAGCTACATCACTCCAGTCCATAACTCGCCTCAATATAAAAATGACACAGCCTGCACATTTTTTTTTCTTATCTTGTCTAGATTTTCTGCTGAATTTAGTTGAAGTTCTAAATATCAAGAAACCTGCAGCCTAATTAAAATTTTAAACACCACAACCATGACCATGCTAAAGATGCTGTAAATAGTTTTTCTTCATTCCATAAGCTTCACCTCTGACCACTTGCTCAGTCGGGCATGAAAGACGAACCCTTGTTGAGTCTCGCCAGATTCCAGGATTGCAAACCTTCACTATAACCAGATGGCCATTAAAAATATCTGAACGAATGAAAAACACTATATTATAGCTCCTACTTGTATCTGAATTTGTACCTATTTAGAAAAGGTCTGTGTATGTTGCCTTCATTTGTTTTTTTTTTTTATTTGCAATTATAAAAAAAAAAAAAAATGTGAATTAAGACATTTTTTTTTTAATCAAATGTTGAAAGCGTAAGAAAGAGAAAACAGCCTTTACTGATTAGACACAAGAAATGGCTTATTTATTTATTTTCTTTGGTTTTTTTGTATTCATTAGAATCTTACAATACCAAATATGATCAGTGCCCTAAAGTGCACAATATTTCCAATGTAACATTCAATCTAACATCCAACACTAAACTGGAACTGGTTGTAATCTTTTTCTTAGGAAGAAATGTCCATTCCAAATGAGTCCAAATGATATAATATAATTAGAGCAATTTATTTAGAGATTGCAGACCATCTAGTAGAACATGGTGCAGGGCAGGGTGGAGATATTCTGTAATAAAGATTGTGTGCTCATCATAACATTAAAAGAAATGTGCACATAGTGATCCATATGAACTTCTTAGAGTGAAGCCAGAATGTTGGATGAAGCCACTGATGGACCATGCGCTGTTGGTTGATCAGTTACTTTACACCCAGGTTGTTACCACAAATCCAAAATTACTGTACCCAAAGCCAAAAAAATAAGTGAGAATCTGTATATTAAGTATTTTTTAAATGTGTCACAAGTTTTTAAATGCAATGATTTCATCATTTGCTTTCAATTTTCAGAACAAAACATGAATGTGCGCAACGTGCATGGACCAGAACGCATTATCTGTTAATTCCGAATGTTCTTTAGAGGTCGACCGATTCATAGGTTTTGCTGATTAATCGGCACCGATAGTTGATTGCTGGAATTGTCGGCAAAATACATACCCATAGTTTTTCCAGGTTGCGTTATACAGTAGAGGCTAATCACTGACACGAGTGCTGTTTATTTAGTGTCTTTTTTTTTTTTATTTATTTTGGATTTCCTTTCCTCAATATTTATTCAAAGATTTCATATATACATTTTTATATTATTTAGCCCATTTTCATGATTCTTTTTTTTTTTATTTTTTTTTTTTTTAATAATGAATACTTTTTTTACATTGAGTGTTGTTTTTTTTTACCCAGTATCCATTTTAAGAATTATCAGTTGATTAATTGGTTTTTCGGCAAATCTAGCAATCGGTATCGGTAAAATCCACTATCAGTCAAACTCAAATGTTCTTGTATCTGGTTATATTTCTCATTGACCTTTCCCTAATTACAGTTCACAGAGTCATGTTTCAACAGTGAACAATTTTTTAAAATAATTTTATTTAAAATATTGCTTACTAGAGCTATACCACACCATGATAACAGGTGATAATATTTTTCCCCCCTAATTCGTTCATTTAGTTTTATTCATTTTACATCTAACGTAACCTCGACAAATGACAAAACGTCTCTTTCTGGGATTTTCCTAATGAAACGACTATATCTCATAACAGGAACTCTGCCGTGCTCTTTATCTATTTCACTAGGACTTTCAATGTTTCTATGAAAAGTGTTTCATAACCCCCCTATGCGCTCAAGGTCAGAGTCCATGTCTCTGTAATGGCTCACTCAAGGCGACTGAATCCACATGACGAAGTCTGTTTGCTCTGCTGTCACATACTGTACATCGAAACGCACCTACACACACCTACACACACTGTGCAGCATCTTTACAAGTGATGTGTAAAGGATTAGATCCTGGAACACGATACATACCTTTATACTGAAATATATGTAATGTGCTTCCAGAATATTATATAAGAACATACAGTACATATAAATATACATTTAAGCACGTATATATTAAAATATATCTCTGGCATGCGGATGTCACATGGGGACGTTGCTAGCTGGCGATTAAGAGCTTCTCATTCACCATTTTTTCAGGAATATCCAAAGACACATTAGTGTTAAATCCACTGGATAAATGGTGCATACATTGGGCCCAGAATGCAATGCAGTTGTGCAATGAATAAGTCCACAGAATTTTGCCAAAAGCTCAGACTTTTGGTAACCTGTGAGAAGACAAGCATGATGGGTAGTCAATATGAGGCATACTCAAAAGTCAATGTTCAAAGTCCAATGTCCACTCACGCAATCGCCAGCAGGTAGTCCAGTGGCATTATTATGGGTTTTGCAGAAAATGTTATGCGTAATGCAGAGAAATTGTTAACCAACATAAATAACATAGCATATATGATGTTAGCATGTTCAGGCTAGTTACCACACTAATGGATTGACATTGAAATTGAAACGTGTTCCCTGCTTTTATATGTATGAAAGTGGCTTTTAGTCAGGGATTAGCTCAGGCAGATTAGGCATAATGGATTTAATGTTTAAGAGTGGATTATTTTTACAGAATAGCTATTAACAAAGACATTAAGGCTCTAAAACCAGCCTTCCGAGTACCACACGCATTCCTCTAACAGACCAACAAGTGTTTTGAACTATTTGCAAGCCATTCAGTAGTTATTGGAAAGCTTTACTGATTCACTTTTCCTCAGAAATGGTTTGGAGACACGTTTTGGAAGCATTCAGGTGCTTCTATTTGAATGACGTCTTCGCCCACTTAGTCGTAGACGCTCTTTGTATGGCAGGACGCCGTTCGGTAATGACAGGCGCGTGTGTGGGAAACCTGGCAGGCTTTCAGTTCCGCAGTGACTCGACCAACTGTTTATTTCTTTCCTCTGCCTACGTAGTGCTTAAAGCACTTTCTCAGAATCATGTCCTAATCCCCCCTCCTTACCCCGAGTCCATGAAAAAGCAGCAGCCAGTCCTTTTATTGAAAAAATAAAAAAAACAGCAATAACCATTTCCTGTTTGATTTCTTTAAAATCACACAGTTGCCAGTCTGATAATAGAGCAATGGCATTTGCATTTATGGCATTGGCACACTATGAAAACATATGGCTAGCAAAATTTCATTTAAATTGTTATATGCAAAATGGCAATCTATTTTTGTTTTTAAATGTACAGTTTCCATTACCATGTTTTTTAAAATTTGGTGCAGAAGGAAATTGAAAAATTGTATTATATAATATACATTTGCCATTTCCAACAGTGGTTTTAATATGTAAATTACATACTAATTAATGCTTTATAAGTTACAAAATGAAAACGAAAATCAATTACCCAATTTGATTTCATATGTATAACATGTCCAAGCAGAAATGGTAGCAAAATTATCATTTAAATGTTATTTGTCCGAAATGCATTTAGACTCACAGTTAAAAGACTTAAGATTGCATTTTCTATTTTTTAGTAACTAGCACAACACTGTAAATAAGTATTTAGTTCTGTACTGTGCGACAGGTCAAAAATTTGTCATTTTCGTCCCAGCACATAGAAGTCCAAAATCAAGCCCTGACCAGACTAAGCTTGAGTTATTTTTAAGGGTGACGGGGCCACATTGTTTAAAATAGGCCCAAAGAGGGGAAAAAAAGCGCCATCGGCTAAAGGATGGGAGAAAAGCTTTCTAAAGTAAACACGAACGCTTCACTGAATAAACACTTTTTTTACGTGCCGGGAAGCTCAGCTCCAGCCTCAGTTAAAGAAAAAAAGGGCATGAGATGAAATGAAAGTTTATGATGGACTGTCTTTTCAAGCACGTCTGCCTCGGAGTGAGAATAATGAGGGGGGAGTGTGGGATTCATTTTCATGTCTCAAGCTAAAAGAGATGGAAGTGCATTATTTGGGGGTAGCGGAGGACCTTTGATATGTGAGACGCACAGAGCACAGTGAAAGGATCAGGGCTGTGATTAAGGCAGTATGATGGAGCGCCATAATGGCTGTTTTAGTTCCGCTATTGTTCTGTGGGGGGACTCAAACCAGGGGGTTGATTCAGTGTGTATCTAAAGTTGAACCCATTGCCTTAATACATACACACGTGCACACACCCCAAACACACACAGCTGTGTTTGGAATGTCACGTACCTGCATGTACTCATTATGACGTAATCGCCTTTGGACTTCCCATCAAAGTGTACAGAAAGTAGGAATAGGCCATGGGTATGGAATAAAACACTAGAAGCTCAGTGGTTAAGATGTTGCACTTTGGTTCAGAAGGTCATGAGTTCAAATCCCAGCACCACCAAGCTGCCACTACTGGGCTTAGGGGCCTAAAGAACTACTAAAGAAAAATAACTTCTATTTCATCTCTAGTACTGATTCTAGCATCCAGCCTAGCGCTTTGCTCTGTGTGTATTATTTTAATTTGTAAATATTTCTCAACTTCTTCAGAACTTCTTCAGGTGGAATAACTTTTTGCCACCCACCACTGAAACAGCCCATTAACTACCCGTGATCCACAGTTCAATGCCCGGGTCTTTGACGTGCAGATTCATGCCCTTCGCTGGGGTCTCATGTTTCACTTATAAGCTGAAGCCCAGAATAATGCTTGTGAGCTCATCCCACTGGGTGCTGCTTTAATTCACACTGAAATCATGTTGATGACATTTCGAACCAACACACGAGGTCAATGGACTCGTAACATTAATTGGACAAGAAAACCACACAATTGAGCAGGAGATACAAATGTTTGCAAAGAGGTCAGTAACTTTCTATCTAAATGTATACCAAAGTGCTGCCAAAATCCTTTACTTTGATTGGTTGGATAGTCCTGATATATTTCTCATAACAGCAGCTTCGAATCAAATGCTTATGAGCGGAAGAAAGCATTTGTTTTTCCACTTTAAGGAGATCTTCATGCAACATTTAAGAAAGGTTCTCAGGAATGTCTTCAGGATAGAAGAGTTTATACTTTCCACTTTTTTTGACACTGTGACAAACTGCATTTTGTTTCTTATTCGTTTCAAGAAAGGAAAAAAAAAAGCGAGGCTGTTTATAGCTGCTTTCACGTAAGTGAAAACTTGTCTCATGGACGTTATATATGATTAATTATCATTAAATGGATACAAAGAACAGAAAGACTTCAGAGCATGTTGTGAGAGCCAGCAAGGCCTTCCCAATTGTCTATTCCATTCATTCCATGTCGTTTCTATCGGATTTGCTGCGTCTTCCAGTTTCTGTCCAATCGGATTTTGCCGGTGTCAAAGGGAACTAACCCAAGACCAGCAGTGGGAACACTGCATCCTATTGATTCAAATCCATGTTGCATGAAGCTGTTGCTTTAACCAATCAGATTGTGACTTGTCTACTCAAAGGTCTTCCTCGAAGGCCTCTAAACACGTCGGAATTTTCACGTCAAACCACATCTGCTGCAAAATGCACGAACTGAAACATCTTTGTGTGGATTCTCTAGTTATAAATCCACACAGTTCCACACCATCTGAGAGAGGAGAAGAAATTGATTCGGTTGGAGATACAATTACAAGGACATTTACAAGACGGACATTTCTAAAAATGCTGGACGTGGTGCGGAAAGGTCGGGCAAAAAAGTTTGAAAAAGTTATACTTTTGCATTGTTTTTCTTGTACAATTTGCACAAAAACACACAATTTACATTTATTACAAATCCCCAGGAAATGTGTCTGTCAGATTCTGTGCATTTTGAATGGAATGATCTAATTGAAAGTTGGTTTTATTTTAATAAGCATTCTTCCAACGAATTCAACTTATACAACATGTGTGTGTAATGCCCAAGCAAAAACCTCGTGTAATAGACCTTTTTCACAGCACTCATTTTGCCATGAAATTGTTGGACAAATATTGGTGTAAGCCTTGACATTAACTACGGTTCGATTTCAGTTAGGTTTATGAGAGCGAGGTTCCTGTTGCTCCTCAAGTGTAAAGGGAGGTCACACTAAACACTTTGCCAGTTTAACACTTTAATCTATATTTTCAGATTTTTTTTCTGTTTTTGTTTAAACTGCATACAAAATTCCTGTATTTTCAGGTTGTATTCTACTAAAAAGACTTAGAAATAATTATGAATGGCATAATACCATGCTGAAAAAAAAATCTAATGATATCAAAAGACTTTTGCACAGTACTTAAATCTTTTCGATATTATTATTATAAAAAAAAACATTTGATTGGTAATTAAGGAAAGTTGTGTTACAGTTAAAATATTATTATTAAAAAAGTTTACAAGAATAATGTTTTTAATGTAAAAAAAAAAAAAAAAACACTTTTTGGAAATTGACAAATATTTTATTTTAAATGTAAGACAGTACAACATTTTTTTAAATAAAAAAAAAGGAACAAAATTTTAATAAAAATGTATGAATATTATTTACATAATTAACAATCTCATGGAAAGGCATCAAGATGTCGGTTATATCGCGATGTTGTACTTCCAGTGAACGCTGTAAAATCTGCGTCGTGGTAAAAAGCAATTCGCACAGAATGGCAATAAAAAAATTCAGAGCGTGTTACAAGCGTATAGAAATCAGGATGGGACTAATTTCACCCCCGAACGAGCCAAACACGCACTCGAACCGGAGATTTAAGCTTCTCGTTCCTATCTGAGCAATGTGAGCTGTCGCACCGTGTCGAGGTTTGGGTCGTATGTATTCCTACATGTCTTTTTAAAGCTGTTAACTCTTATTGCGTCATGTCTGCAAATTGCCACTCGGATGTAATGGAATTTTCCGTTGGTGGGGGAGAAGCTGGATGGCTGCTTGGTGTATTTTCAGGAAGCCCCTCGCCCATTACTACATGCAACAAAACAACGATTATATATTTAATGCTAGCGATTGCTTTTCTCTTTACTTTTCTTTTTTCCGATGTAGAAAATGTCACACCCATACTCTCAATTACTGTAATAGAACATCGAGTTTTTCAACCTCCTCAATGCTTTTTTTCATCCTGTGATTCAAAAGGTGTGTGTGTGTGTGTTGATTCATTACTGTGCTTCATCCATATCCTTTCAGACGTGTGTTTTGTGTTATTGGAGCTACACCTTATAGTAAAACAGTGGACTATTTTGTCGGCCTGCCAGCTATGAGGGAGCCTTTAAGACATTAAGCTCCTGCTTCTGCCTGGAAACAGATGTGCAGTGTGTAACACCCAACACTGTGGTCTCCCTTCACACACACACACACACACACACACACACACACACAGCTGGACACTGTGCTTTCCTTAGGCAGCGTCTGTTTCAGTAACAGCCTCTGCACCCTTGATCTTCAGGTTAATTATAGCAAACTTTCAGACTGACCAGCAGTTCAACCTGGAAACACTGTCATTATGCACTTTTTCTTGCACTTTTAAGCAGGGCGGTGCTCACGGACTGCATGATGACACGCTGAGTAACCGGCAGGATAGTTATTTTCCTTTAAATTAGATATAATCTTCATCAGCATCACGATCATCAGTTTCAGACATGCCCTAGGGTTGGGAGAGGTATAAAAATGGTTAAAATTATATCTAGGGCTGCAACCAACGATTAATTTCATCGAATAATCGATTATTTATTCGATGAATCGATTTGTCGGATAAAAATTAATATTTTTTAAATGAGATGTATTGCTTATTGTGACTATATAAAACAATAATTCAGTATTTATGTATAAAAGTGTACTTAAAAATGCAAAAGCCACATAGTGAGTTTCATAGTGAAAAAATAAATACCTCATAAACAAATACTTTTATAATATAGACTGCCATTTTATTTATTTATTTTTTTCATCATTTTTAAGGAAATTTTTAAATTGTTGGCAGCAACAAATCTCAAAAAAGTTGGGTCAGAGGCAACAAAAGGCTGGAAAAGTAAGTGGTACTAACAAGGAAGAGCTGGATGGACATTTAGCGTATAATGAGGTTGATTGACAGCATGTCAGTAAGATGATTGGGTATAAATAGTGTATCTTAGAGAGGCAGAGTCCCTCAGAAGTAAAGATGGTAGGAGACTGTCTACAAAGTATCGAACAATTTCAGAATAATGTTCCTCGACATAAAAGTATAAAGAATTTAAATATATCATCATGGATTAGGGCGAAAATCATTATTGGATGCTTCTAATCTTCAGGCCTTCAGATGGCACTGCATTTAATAACAGGAATAATTCTGTGATGGAAATCACTGCATGGGCTCAGGGAAATGTACAAAAATCACTGTGAACACAGTCGCAAGGTGAAGCTCTATCATGCAAGCTAATCGAGAAGAAGCCATATTTGAACATGATCTTAAAACACAGCTGTCTTCTCTGGGCCAAAGTTGATGTAGAATGGTCTATGGAAAAGTGGAAAACTGTTCTGTGGTTCGACAAATCAAAACTGATGTGTGTTCATGCAATACATCCCCAAATGACCTTGTTTTTACTTCATAAAATGGTTCACTTTCTCAATATGTTCAAATGTTCAGATGTTCAGATGTTCATCATATGTTTGAAAAAAATTTGCATTCCATTTTTATTTACAGTTTACACAGTGTCTCAACTTTTTTGGAATTTGGGTTTTTATATTTTTATATATTATATAATTCCTGTTGCACAAAAAGCGTCTTTCTGAAAGCATGGCATTGCCATTGTGCGAAATGCTTGCAAACATGGCACTGATCTCATATCTCTCTATAAGAATTTAATCGAGCCATGCTATCTAGCAATAGGATGTACTGTCATTTTTTTTTATTGCACTTGAGCACAAAGGTGATCTAAATTACAGTGTTCATTACAGTCATTTGAAAGGCTGCTTATATAAATCGAGAACCGTAATCGAGAACCCCATCCTGAAACTAGAAGCATCTCGAGCCTGTCCATGTTTTAACTGTGATCTCACTTGTATTTTCATGTATTTCTTTCCCTTAAAGGATCATCTATGTGAAAGGTGATGAATAATGAAATACCTGCTGCAGGTTTCATCAGCCAGTGTGATCTGTCACTGTGGCTGTAGGCGAGACTTCCTTCAGGCTATTTTGCAATAATGAGAAATATTACAAGTTCAGAATATCATATTAACCTCCATTCTTCTGGGAAGATGTTCTACCAGATTTTGGAATGTGCCTGTGTGCTCATAAAGCCACAAAGATATTCATAATTTTAGATAATTATGTAGGTAAGATGAGAAGGGCTGGGGTGCAGTCAGCATTCACATTCATCCCGATCAGCCATAACTGTCAGGTGACATGAATAGCATTAATGATCTCTTTACAATGACACCAATCACATGTGTGGGATTTATTATATACAGGTAGTCCCCAACTTACAAAGCAGATGCGTTACAAGTTAAAAATATTGTATTTTGAGACATGGCATAACCTACCCAGGAATTTCTTTACTGTACATTGTTAATAATTTAGTACATAATATAGCAAAACAGTGCAATTTACACGATCGTGATGTATAAACTTAACAGTATATATACACACAGACGGTCCCCGAGTTACGATGGTTGGACATACGATTTTTCAAAGACGATAGCGATTCGACAAAATTGTAAAAAAACTTTTATTGTTCACTCCTTTGGGTGGATGACCGAGGATCAGTGATGGTGGACCATTGTTAGAGTTCTGGGAAATAGTGGGGTGGGAAACAAGCTTGCGTGAAAATGCATCCTGAATTTTTTTGCTTTTGTTGGAAAAAAAAAGGTTTGCAGCTTCCGGATCGTGTTCTGTTCAGTGTGGGAATAGGTGGGGGGTGTTTCTGTCGCTCGGATCATCAGCGTACGTCTGGGAGGAGAAAGAAGGAGGGAAGATGAAACGGGAGGTTGGGTAAGGGAGGAGAAACGTTAAGGATGGACCGAGCTTGGGAGCAGGTTGCAGCATTCAGAGGAAGTGGGCAAATGAGAAGAATGTTTTGAGGATTAAGTTACTCTTCTCTGAAGTTAAAGTGGTAAGATTTATGACTTAAGTAATCTTTCATCTTATGCTCAGTAATGCTTTCCAATGATGTGAAGAAACAGCTGTGTGTGTGTGTGTGTGTGTGTGTGTGTGTGTGTGATGGGTTTTCAATGTTACTGCTACTGATAAAGTTTTAATTAGAGTGAACAATGTAGACCACATTTCATGAATGATAATGTCCTGTGGCAGTTGCTGAGATACTGTGTGTGTGTGTGTGTGTGTGTGTGTGTGTGTGTGTGTGTGTGTGTGTGTGTGTGTGTGTGTG
>JAAIIK010000096.1:104998-144153 GCA_014706435.1 Silurus glanis
GTGTGTGTGTGTGTGTGTGTGTGTGTGTGTGTGTGTGTGTGTGTGTGAGCGGTCAGCCGAGTTAAACATTAACGTCTGAGCCGTGCCAGCTGTAGTCTGGTGTTACTGGGGATATTCAGACATAAAGCAGGTACTTACTATCCTTCTACGATGGCTAAGGATTCTAATTCTATTTATACATTATATGAAAATATATTAGAAAGACAATTGGAGGAAGTAATATCAAAAACAGAAAGAAGTGTAAAAAAGTTTTCCTCCCGAATCATGAACGCTGTTCATTAAGCTAGGCAGTCTGGTCATGTCGCTCCCTCCCCTCTGGACCTCATTGATCATCTCTCTCTCTCGCCCTTTTTTGACCTGATAAGTGTCTTTCAGTATCACATGACCATAGTAGAATCAAGTGCTTGTCTCCTGGGACATCTCTGAAGCCCCAGGGTGGGCTGGCTTGGAAGATCGGGTTCCTGCACCTGAATCTGATAGCAGGAAGATGAGTCAGGTTAGAGGGTAAGGCATGAGATAGGATTGTCAGTGTGTTGGAGTGATCGGAGTTCAGACTCAAAACCCTCATTCAGTTCTTCGAAGCATTTTTGTTATTCAACTGTTGAATTTATTTCATTTAACTATAACATAAATTCAACTATAAAATTAATATGCGTTTATTTATCATTTTCTTGGCGAATTCAACCGAATTAGGCGTGTTGTTTGATCGACTATGATTTGATGTACTATGTTCTTTGGTTGGCTGATCAATGCCGTGGTGGTGGTTGACCATGTGTTTGGGTGGATATGACAAAATGATGGTACTCAAGATATCCATCAAGATACTTTAGGTTTAGGTATTTAGGTTTGTTTACAGACTGCTACCTATTCTTTTTAAAAATTGCCTTGTAATGTCTTGAAAAAAATGATTGATTACTCAAAACTGAAAAGTGTGCACTAAAAGTATAAACTGAGAAGTATTTAACAGTATTAAAGACAGATTTAGTACAAAATATTTTCATCAAATCGACTCCTCTGTTAATATAATTTAGCCCTGCGAAATTATTGCTCAGAAATGTGCCAAATTTTTAACATATTTATAACGTATTCCGATCATCATATTTCCCAGCCCTTGCTGACCACCCGCTCCACAAGCATCTAGTTACTCTTTCTGCAGCCAGTGAGTCAGGAGGTGTTTGAGTTGTGCCAGATGGTTTGGGGGTTATTAGGCAACAGCTACAGATTATCAGGGGACTCTATCCCGAATACCACTCTGCAGCTTGCCAACATGTAAATAAATCTTGCTTTAAATGCAGAAATGTAGTCTAAAGTCTAGAATGAATGCTGTCCAGAGCAAATGTTTGGTTCTGGAGACATCAGTGATTTGGTTATGTGTTTGCTGAAGCTTTACGAACCATAAATATCCTATTCTTTGCTATCAATTTATCTATATATCGCTATATATCTCTATATATACTGATCAGGCATAACTTTATGACCACCTTCCTAATATTGTGTTTGTCCCCCTAATATTATCCCACCCACTAACAGATGCCATGATAAAGAGATAATCATGTTATTCCCTTCACTGGTCATAATGTTATGCCTGATCGGTGTATTGTTTTATATATATATATATATATATCAATTACATTGCATTGTGACTGTTTCATTCAAGGAAAACCATTTAAAAACACTCTCCAAAGTGGATCAATTTGAAAATTGTGTTTTTGTGTCGCAGTGTGGACTGTGGACACGGGGGCTTTTGAAAACTATGGCGTATTTCTTTGTCGTCAGGTTGCAAAAACTATATAAAAAAAATAAAAATCCGGTTTCGCTCATGCGCCATTTGGGGACGTAAGCATTTTCAAATGTTTGTGTGGATAAGCAGACTTTTGGGAAACGATTATAAAATGAAAGCGTGGATGCTGAGTGTATTTAGAGGAAAACACAGTTTCCAGATTTATCCGGTTAAGTGTAGACGTAGCCTACGTCTCTGGAGGTGGTAGCATGATATTTTCCCTTCACTTGAACTAGGAGACCCGAACCTGTTAAAGCATGACGGTTTCCTGAAAACGTGCTTCACTGTCAACACCCCGATAATTAGAGGTTCGGAACTCGCGACTCGGAAAATCCACGGGTTCTCATTCGGAACCTAACTAACAGCAAGTTGCGGATTGTCTTAAAATGTTCGGGAACGAATGTTCAGAAACGTCAGGAATAGCATTTTAATCTATGTTATTACTAACAAATTTCATAATTTTTTTTAAAAACACATTATTGTATTAAACTGATATAGTGTCTAGATGAATTCACTAAGGTACCATAGGGGCTGCGGGGGTGCATCCAAAATTCTCAGGTTTTTGGAACTCGTCTTAGAACGTAACCCCTGTGAGTTCCAGGGGACCACGGTACATGATTTGAAGTGTCAGGTGAATTGGAATGATGACTGCACCCCAGGCCTCCTCACCCTACATCACGACATGACTTTTCTTATACCCACAAACCTCCACCAGCACACTCCAGGATTTACTGGAACATCTTCCTGGAAGAGTGGAGGTTATTAAAACAGCAAACGGAGACCAAATTTTTATTTAGATGTACAAAACGCACATACCAATCTTATAGTCACATGTCCACAATTTCTTTGTCCTGGATATTTTTAATTTTTTACAGTTTTTGTGTATCCAATTTGTGTCTTTTCGTTCTAGGGAAGGTCAGTTTTAAATGCAGATTTGTTATTTTGGACAGCCATGTGAATAAACAGAGGCTGATGTTGTTTCTATAGTCTTTTCCAAACTGAAATGACCGAAGCCAGACATTTTTGCGGCATTCAAGACAGCTGGAATCAGAACTAGCACAGTCCAAATGTTAGCATAAGAAGGGGTTTGGTTGTTTCATTCATTCCTGTCGAGCTCCACCACCACATGGAGGTTTCTGAGGTTTCCTAAGCATATGTCTTAACTGCTGCTTGTGGTTGTAATGTCATTTTGGAGCTATCCTGTCTCTTCTTCAGTCGAGATTCCTGATTCCGTTTTCTTTTTTTTTTTATGTTGTTTCTACACGCCTCCGATGTTAATAATACCTTAACTGAAAAGACTTGATTCTTTAGTGGATCAGATTACTAACCCTGACTCAATGTACACAAAGCCTTTTCTGTTTGGTGATAATGCTCCTCAGTGCCATAGGGGGTGGTGGTGATGGGGTGAGGTGGTGTAAGATGGGGTGTTGAATAGGGTCTTGAAATGTGGCATTTGGGGGGGGACTAATGGTGTCAAAAGAAGTAGGAGAACCCTACCCCCTTTTCCCTTTCCCCAGGCTTAGACTCCTCAAAATCCACACCAACCACTCAAGATAAAAAAAAAAAGAAGGTCTGTATCAACAGATTGCAGGAAAAAGGATGCTTTGGGCCCCAAATAGTATGAAAAGTAAACAAGACATTTCAAATGAAATATAGCACAAGGGCATGAGTTGACAAATAATTTCAAGTCGACCAACATGCTGAGACTGAGAGGTAAGTCTCAGATATCACTTCTACTCCTTGAAGCCTTTGCTTTTGATTCGACTCATGCAGGACTTGCGAATTCGATTTAGGTGTCAGACCTTGATTTCTGCTGTAGGCTGTGGTTCGTCTGATCGGATTCCTTCATTTATTCTGCATGTACACAGAGATTTTGCAGATTTCTGTCAAATCTTTACCATCAAAGGCAGATGAGGAAACATGAAACTACTCATTGACTGATCTTTTGTCAGAGTTCTCTTAGACTGCAGGTCAGAGGGGGGAATGACCTTGAAACGCAGCATGTGGTGAGAAGGAAAGCAGTAACAGGAAAGCCATTATGAGTGGGGGTTTAGGAGTCTAGGAATTGGGGCAGCAAAAACCGAGTTCCCTGATGAGCTCTTTTCAGGTTTGAGAGCAGTGTTGGCATTGAGGCAAACTCCCCACCAGTTCTTGCCTTGAGAGCTCTGAAGATCATTGAGCTTTGAGTTTGGCTTGGTGGATGAGAACATTAACACCTCTTACAGGCTTTCATGATCTCACAGACTTTTGGTTTTTAAGTGACTGGTTGATTTCTGACTTCAGTCTACATCAGTGGTCATCTCAGACACTGTTAAAGAGCCATAAAAATTAGCCAAGTCTTAACGAAAAAAAAGTCTTAACGAAGATTGCTCACGTTCTGTCTGCTGATTAGAGCAGATGGGGCTGCATTACTGGAGGAATTTCACACCAAATATGAATATAGCACCTGGCTGGGTATTTTTTTTCTCCTGGAAGGCGATGACTGCTCAGTGTTCTCTCACATCCCTCAATCTCAGATGGTGCAGTAGAGACTTGAAGGGACACTGACAGACCACAGTGCCCTCGCTGAACCCGAGCGCATTGAGGACTTGTGCAGATTGAAGAGCTTTTATGTCTCAGGAGCAGTCACAGTTTCCCAAAAGACAGAGCCTGGAGAGAATCTGGTCAGTTTGTGGTTTCGCAAATATAAACCTGTTTTTCCATGCAGAATGTGATGAAACAATTACATTTATTTATTTAAAAAATAAATAGATAAAAATTCACTTAGGTTTTGAAGGATTTCTCACTTAGGGTTGGGATGTTGGGAGAGCTTCGAGCTGATTGTAGACATGTCTTGACATCAGAAGGGAAGATGCCCTTGCAGATTGATATGTCATGCCCTGGAGGCTTGTCAGAAGAAGTGCTTGGTGATGTGTTTCCCTCAGCAGCTCATTAGACTCAATGGTGTTTGTGAGCGGTTGGAAAATGACACCATGCTGTAGTTAAAGGACAGGGAAGCTTTGTATAGTTATATGCACTGTTATAAATGTACCATCAAATGTCATCATGGTGGTTGTCTGATTTCAAACTTTCCAGTCAGTAACCCAACCTTGAACACTGAATTAAACATGGCTCTAACGCTGAAACCAAAATCTCTCTGGCTCAGATTCAAGGGTCAGGAACTGATGTAGGTGAGGTGAGGAAGCCTGAGGTGCAGTCACCCTTCCACTTCATCCCTAAAATGTTTAATAGGGTTGAGGTCAGAGCTCGACAGCAGCTACTCAAGATGTTCCATTCCAAAACCATTTAAAGCAGATCTTCATGGTGCTGATTTTTGTGCACAGGGATATTGTCATGCTGGAACAGATTTGGGTCTCCTACTTCAGGAAATCTGTGTGTGTTTATGTGTGTGTGCATAGATTTTATCAGTCATCAGACACATCTTCATCATAAGTCGGGGACTACTTGCACACACACACATATTTATATAGCAAAACAGAGCAATTTGTAGTACAGTACTGTATAAGCTATACTGTATATATGTATGTGGTGGACAAACACCGGTTCATGAGTCAAAGGCGGAGCATACGCTGCTATGTTTGCTGATGGCACAAAGGTTTAAATATTTTTACAATTTTGTCATACAGTTCACTTTTTGTAAATCAGACAGAATATTTTAATTTATGGCATTCGACAGATGCCTTTATCCAGAGCAACTTATCTAATTTAGAAAGCAGAGCAGTTGTGGGTTAAAGACCTTCAGTCATGGTTTAAGAGTGTTTCCGGTCAGCAGGCCGATGTCTTAATCACTGAGCTACCACTTATCATAGTTGTTTTTATTTAATTTAATTTGTTTAGTTTTTTTACCACATGGTACCACACGCACCTGTAATTAAACTCTGAGCCCTGCACGTTTCCATCCGCGTTTTTGTGCGTACGCCACGTTTATCAGTGAGACCCCAGAGTGGTCCAGAGTTTAGTGGGTGGTGCGTCAGTAATAATGGTCCATGGGGAAACACAGTGCTCTGTGTGTAGTTAAATGGATTAAACGAAGCATCGAGGCGAATGATTTGCCCTTATGCTTTTTTCTATTTGAATAACTCGAGTTACTTGAAGAATAATTTCAGCCCTAGAATAAATATAACCATGTTACATAAATCGAGTGTAACAGGAAATATATAAAATGAGATCACTGAGAAAAAATCAGTAGAAAGCAACTGAGGAATGTGTGTCTCTCTTTCTTACTCTTTCTCTCTACCTCCATCAGTCACAAATGGGGGAAAAAAAGGAAGCAAATGAATCAATAAAACACGCCGCTTCAATTAAGAAAAAAAAAAAACGTTTGAGGCATATTTTAAGTTTTAGGTATAAATTAACATTTCCATGTAGGAATGCATGACGTCATGTTTGTGATACACCACTGATCTCAGACTGACGGCTTCTCCGATAACAATATTCTCACAGTCGAGACTTGACAAGTTGAGCAATGCAACGCATTCCCGACATGCCGCTAATACGCTATAATCTTCCTGCGCAAGAACTGTCATGTCAGCCAACGTCATATATTTACAGTGTGAGACAATACCGTGAGATAGATCACAAAATATGTCAAATATGTCAATGATTGTGGCCTTGGGGGGGGTTTTGTTTAATAAATTCTCCAGAAATTGTTCACCAACAATGTAGCCTACTCATATTTAAATATCAATGCCTTCTCTTGTCTATCAGATTCAGAATGCTGATGAGCCCATGGATGCCCCAGAAGATTTGAGTTCCCTGAGAGCACTTACCGAAGCTCTCGCTCACCTCGCACCTCCAACCTACAAATCAGAGTAGATCGCTCTTAACCTCCTCAGCGCCCCCTGCCCACGGGAAGTATGCCTGGATGGAGATCCCAATATCATCTGGTGCTGCTCAACCTACTTTCCTGTGGCCTGGAGATCTGTGTGGCAGCTGGCATCACCTACGTGCCACCACTGTTGCTGGAGGCGGGCATAGAGGAGAAGTACATGACCATGGTTCTAGGTACGGTTGCATTCTCATTGCTAAGGATTTGAAGGATAGAAACTTGTAGAACATTTTGAACATGCACAATATTTAGACCATGTTAATGTGACCTCTGTGGCAGATGCCGATATTTAGAATTCAGGGCCAATATGTGGCACCGATTTTTTTGGCCCCTCTTTTTTCCCCCCTTATTTTAATTGTATCTAGCAGTTAATTAATAAGAAGTGATACAGAAAATTGCTTAAGTGAACATTTATTGAACAACACAAGCTCCTGCAATCAGTGTACTTGTTACCGGGATTTGGTACCCGTGCCTACCTGTAGCCGAAACTACACCTGATTGAAAACTTGCTAAAAGTTTCAAAATCTTATTCTCATTTTCTTTCTCCAAAAGTAGCATAATATTTAACCAATGAAATATATAAGGTTAGATTAAGAACAAAAGATAAGCTAAGATAACTTAAAGCCCGGAACCCACCAAGCTGATGGTCTGGTGGTTTTTTTGAGCATCGGTCGTCTTTAGTTTTTTTCGGTGTATTCTGAGAACTCTGATTGGCTGTTCATCTTAGCGAATGAGCACACGAGAAAAAAACTGAACTGACGAAAGCAAACTACGATGGAGTAAAGTGGGAACACGCAGACACTTATTGTTATCACTTAGACAGTTATCGTTCTTGTCTTTGCAAATTAGCAGGTATGATTAAAGAAAACTACACGTAATCCGTTAGTAATGATAGCGGCAAGTGGAAAAGCTGCTAGCTTTAAATATTTACAGTTCTATCTTCTCCGGTTTCCTGTTTGGATGCCAAAACTGCCACCAGCTGGTATGGGAGAGTTATGTTCTCTCACACAAGCGCAATATGTACATGCACGGTTTGGTGTGTCACATGCGCCTGCCTATTAATCGGCCTGATTTGCAGCCCAAACAGCCGATGCCGATTAATTGAAAATGGCAGAAATTGGCACGATTAATCGACCGGGCGATCTCTAATAGTTTCCCCTCTGCTAATTTTTAAGAAACGGGTTCAAGTCCCCAGGTGTTGTTGAATGGCCCGCACACCAGAGACTATTGAGGCTGTAATACAGGGCAAACGCTCGTTGTGCACGCTCGTTGTCTCACTTCCGCACCCACCCTACTCGCCAGATTTGGCTCCTGCTGACTTCGTCCTTTTCCTGAAGATAAAGATCAGCCCAACGTTTGCCGTTTTGACACCGTTGCCGAAATCTAGCGCAAATCACAGAAGGTACTTGACACGAGAAAAGAAAACTTCCAGGACGTATTCCAGAAGTGGCAGGAGCGCTGGGAGCGATGTATTTCTGTGCAAGGGGACTGTTTTAAAGGTGATTGTGTGTAAACATTTATATTAAGTTAGTACTTTCTTGTAATCAGAGCTAGTCTCGAAACTTTTTGATACCACCTTGTATGTTGTCCTTCGAAGATCAGTAATATCCACTGAGTTATAACCACTTCACTATCTGATACCATTCAGCTAGATGAGACCCTTAGAAGCCAATCCAGACTTATTTGTAGACGACCATGAGGCCAGATTTGAACATGGCAACCATTATCAGCCTGGAAAATACCTCCCAGATGCTTCCATAGACATCACATCCTTCTTCAAAGGGAGTTCGGTTTCTAAACTATGATGAGGGCTTTCAGGATGAACATGAGCTTCCTCGCTGCACATTCTCAGTTACAGTGATTTAAGCTAAACCTTCACATGAATATGTTTCAGGACTTGGTACATCCTTGATCCAAGCTTAATGGTGCAATATGATAGACAGATTAATTATTTTGCACTTTTATTGAAGTTGCATTTAAGGCATTTTGTCCAAGCCCTTATTCAGAGCAGCTTACATTTAGCTCATTCATACAACAAACCAGGTATGGGGTTAAGGGCCTTGCTCAGGAGCTCAGGAGTGGCAGCGTGGTGTGGCTGGGATTTGAACTTATGATATTCAGGCCTTAACCTTAAATCAACCTGTGTTGCTTTTCATTAGTTGGCAGAAAATATATGAAACTTGCGCAATGAATGTATGGAATTTCTAGCATTTGAATGGCTGATAAAGTGTGGTCTGTGTTGTTAGGGTGATATATGGTACAAGTGTAACCCTGGCCTTGTGCTATTATTGTGTCTCGATTCCAGTCTTGCTGTGGTTGTTTGTTCTAGGTATACAGTAGTAGTAAAGTTCTGAAAACACAGCTCCAACCTGCAGTGATGAGTGTTGCTCAGGCAGAATGAACCTCAGCAGTTTTGTTTCTGTAGGTTTCAGTTTTTCCACTGATATATCGTCGATTCATTTATATCTTTTTTTTTTCTTCCTGTGAGTGAGATTGATGGTGTTCTTTCATTTCCAGTTCCTCAGGATAGTTTTCTTGGCGATGGCTCTATTAATTTCTGATGTGTCTCCAGGCAGGAGCGATAATTAAATAGCGACTTGTAGCCAAAAAATGTTAATGGCTCTACACTACCATATGCCATGCTTCAAACTCTCTGGAGGATTTTGTGTGCACAATTCAGTCCAGCCCATTTTGAACATTCTTTTGCTTTGTATAGTGTGTTGGTACAGAATAAGCGTACAAGAGATCAGTTTGCAAGATACTGTAGCTCAAGAACGAGTAGTTGAATATTTGTAGGATTTATATGTAATCAGTAGCTCAACCAGAAGATCAGAAATATTATATTCTATCCAAAATATCTGAGATTTACTAAAAGAACTAGAAGTAGAAGATCAGGGCTTGTTGGCAGTAAAGGCCTCAACATAGACACCAATGACTTCTATTGACCTGTTTTTTCTTCTCATAGGAGTTCATAGGATCAGATTTGTATAGTATTGTACATATTTTAGAGTAAAATCAAATCTCATTCAGTTAAGATCAAATGTACACTATATGGACAAAAGCATTGGGACTCCTGACTTTCCCTGCCATATGTGGTTCTTTCCAAAATTGTTATTGCAATGCCAAAGCCACACGATTGTTTAGGGCGTCTTTGGATGCTGTAGCATGAAATTTTCCCTTCACTTAAACTAGGAGACCCAAACTTGTTCCAGCATGAAAATACCCCTGTGCACAAAGCCAGCTTCCTGAAGATCTGCTTTACATGGGTTGGCGTGGATCTCCTGCTGTAGAGCTATAGACCCTATTAAACACCTTTGGGATGAATTGGAACGTTTCACCCCAGGCCTCCTCACCTCACATACATCAGTACCTGACTTTACTAGGGTACTTCACTTGCATTGTGGAATGCGATGTTTAAAAAGCCCATACCATTTGTATGTCTACAAACATTTGGTAATATAGTGTATTTTAGCAACATGGCTAACGAAACAAAAAAGAAAGAAACGCACAGGAAAACAATCTCAGTGTATGTTGGTGGATAAAAAAAAATGTTTTCCAGATGTGCACCAAACAACTGGTCTAGTGTGAGCACTACTTACTCAACCCAAGACATCGCAGTCCTGCCTTCGTGTTTTCTATTGCATAGGACATGGGCTCATGAACTGAAGGATAGCATTTCACCATTTCACCATTTCACTTTCATGTCCTGCATCCTGTTTTTCCTGAAAACAAAACAAATCAAAGCTAAGTCTTCAGGTGTCTTTCATGCTGATTAAACCGTAGATGTTCTAATAGGATTTTCGTGCACATCTGAGTTCCAGAAGCTGGTCGTAACCGAAGCCATGAAACTACGATAAGGCTACACTATTCCGGATAAATGGTTTTTTCGTTTAAAAACACGTCCACACTTTTCTTTTTCAGTCGTTTCTTGAAAGATACGCATCCACACAGAGACATCTGAAAATCTCTGTAATGCGCATGCGCATTTCCGCCCGCAGTTTATTTACTTTCCGGCTCTTTGAAACGTTGCGACGACGACTAGAACGTTGAGACTAAGATCGTTCTCAAACGTTTTCAGATTGATCAACTTTTCAAAAAGTTTTTTCGACAACGCCGTCTCGGTGTGGACGCAAGGCCGAAACGGAGAGAAAAATTTGTGTTTTCAAAAAAGAAAAAAGTGTTAATGTAGTCATGGCCTAAGATGCAAGTGTGCTGCCTTCTTCTACCCAAGCAGATGATTTTCTTTTGTGTTTTTGACAATCAGGAAAGACAAAGGATCAATGTTCACAATTGTGCCTGGCCTTGAACCCACACAGATCGCTTGTAGAGGAGTGGAGAAGAGATATATGGTGAGAAAATGTACACTGTTGCACCACTTTCCCCTGTCAACAGCTGCAGAGCGCGAGAGAAAGAGCCTTTTGTATGCAATCTCATCCATCCTGGCAGGCGTTGCGTATTTGCTAAACTCACAATGGCAAAAGAATTCGAAACGCTCCAGAACAAACACAGCGTCTATAGTGGAACTGAATAAACACTATATAAAAGTTAACAAAATATTGATCATCAAACTCTGATGTATCAAGCTCCATTTTTGCTATTGCTCAGAAGTTAGAAGGTGGCTTTTTTTTAAGTTCCTTTATGTGATTGCTGTTCTGTTCTCCTACAATGGTGTGTCAGTGTCTCACAGCTGGTGTCTTTCTGCCCAAAAATAATGGCTCCTGCCCCCCCCTGTGGGGCTTTGTGTGAGCATCTCCCTAATACTCCTCAGCATTTGTGTGTCTGAAGCACCGCCGCATTGTTTCATAGTGCGCATGTGCGCGCGAGTTTATACTTGTGTGTCTCATTAAAAGGGTCCGTACGTCACTTTTGTGAGAAATGTGAGCACCCCATTGAGATTCATTGAGATTTAAATGGCAGCTAAATTGCATGTAAGGGTTCAGTCGAAGAAGGTTGTTTTTCCAAACTCAACCACCTTAAATGACTCTTGCTAACTTTGACAGTCACTTAAATCGTAAGTTAGCATTGTTAGCCATTATAGCTAACTTTCACCAAAACTTTGGGACCATGGGATGGCTAAAAGTTGCACAATGAATGAGACCAAAAGTTCCCATAGCCCTTTTGACTCTCTGAACGACGTTGAAACTGAAGCCAGATGCATGCTGCCTCGCAGACGGATCTGCTTTGATAAAGTTCTTTAAGGCCAGACAGTTCCCTCGGCTATCCGTTTCCACGGCTTCCATAGTGACACCCGACTGCAGGAATAACATGCTTTGTCAGGTCCTGCTTCAACACCTTCAAATCAGACGTGAATTATTGTGTTGTTTTCGGTGTGTTATTCCAAACCTATTATATGTACATTACGAAACTTCAAACAGAGGGTCTGCTTTTTGTTCTGTTCCCTTTTTCTTTTTTGATTGCGCCAAGATTATTTGTTATCAGATAACATCAATCAACTGTCCACCCATTTGGGTGACTTGAGTGTCATTTTTTTTTACAGAGCCACGTCAGAAACTAAATCCATTTCAGATTTTAAAAATAATAACGACTGCTATCTGTACCCTTGACTCATCCCTGAGCCGGCAATGTGCCAAATCATACGGTATTTCCACAGTGAACTTATCTTCCTGAACATCTCCTCAACTCATTATCCGCTTCTGCTGCGGCTAGAAATAGCCCGTGAGAATTTGGATGGGAATCAAATGAAAATTTAGGCCCAGCAAACTGGTCTTAGTCATCTTCCTTAATTAGAAAGGAAGTAGAAACGGGAGGTATGGGGGAGAAGAGCTGATATTCGGTCATTACACTCGCATTAGTTCATTATCATTGCATTAATGCTGATGCTGTGATATGCTGAGTCTGTAATTTACATTGTTATGGAACAGCGTGTTCACGTTTTTGCATTTCCAAATTTAGATATAGTTCATCCTGCAGGCACTGATCTTTTCTGGGGGCCTTGCTTTTGTCTTTTCCAGAAGCAGAATCTCTTTTTATCTAGTTTTAATCCCATCCTAAAATACTTTTTTTTCCAGAATCTTTTACATACAATGTGAAAGATGGCTTTCTCATCAAAGATTAATTGAATCAAATACATTTTTATTTGTCACATACACATTCCTACAGAGTATGACGTAGTGAAATGCTTTTTACGACTGTACAGCATGTAATAAAATATAAAGAAATTAAAAAAAAGTATAAAAGTATAAAATGTAACTATTAAGTATAAAAAATATAAGGAATATATATATGTATGTGTGTGTGTGTGTGTGTGTGTGTGTGTGTGTGTGCGTGTGGGGTGTGTGTGTTAGGGATGATAATTCAGGATGCAATTGGCCAAAATTACTTGTAAAATTTTTATTAATCTGAACTAAAAAACTACAAACCAATTACATAATCACACTGAATTGTTTAACAACAAATTGGAAAAAAAAACTAAAGTATCAAACCAAGCATTAAACAAAATATTTTAGAACAAACTTAAATATATTATTCTCCATTAAGTTCTTTAAAAAATAATAGAATTGATCAATTACTGTGCAAAACAGCAGTAATACAAACTACAACCAACATCAAACTGTAAACAACAGATGTAGCCACAAGTCGAGAACAACGTTTTTAAAGCTACACACATTTTAAATGTAACTGCACATAGTAAATTGGACTGCTTTCTATTTTAATAAACGTGGCAGGTTTCTCTTCAAGAAGAACAGTTGCTCAGCTTTTTGGCAAGGAAGACGGTTTCTCCTCTTATTGAGAACATGAGATGTTGCACTGAATAGTCTCTCACTCTCTGGTGCTTGGAGCAGATAAATACCTGCGTGCAATCCGTGCAAGCGATGGAAATCGCTCTTTGTTCATGCACCAGTAGTCACATGGATTATTGCTTCTGCCAATGGGTAGTTGGGCAAGATACATGTCCAGGAGTGATGTAGTGATGACACTACTGCTTTAAAACACTACTTTGACCACCTGGATTTAAACAAGCAAATACAGTAGGTAAGAGCCTCCCATTGGATAATTCCCAAACTGATGCAGTGAATATACTCAGTTTATTCCATCAATGGATTCATCAAATTGTGAAAGTGGTTCAAGGAGCATGAGACGTCATTTTCACACATGGATTGGCCACCACAGAGTCCAGACCTTAACCCCATTGAGAATCTTTGGGATGTGCTGGAGAAGACTTTGAGCAGCGGTCCGACTCTCCCATCATCAATACAAGATCTTGGTGAAAAATTACTGCAACTCTGGACGGAAATAAATGTTGTGACATTGCAGAAGCAGTGGCGAATGCGTGCCATAATCAAAACTAAAGGCGGTCCAACGATATACTAGAGTGTGTGACTTTTTTGCAGGGGCAGAGTGTATATATATTGATGGGTATGGATATGACAAATAAAATACGTGTCAATTCTTGTTTCTGCAGGTATTGGTCCAGTTCTGGGCCTAGTCTTCATCCCTCTCATCGGTTCAGCCAGTGACCATTGTAGCAGTAGCTATGGACGCCGGCGACCTTTCATCTGGCTGCTGTCTCTGGGTGTGCTCATTGCCATGCTCATCATCCCTAATGCCGACGTCTTGGCCGCCTACCTCAGCTGGGGTGGCAGCGCCCATCCTAACCAGCCCCTTCAGGTGGGCCTGCTCATTTTGGGTGTGGTGCTGCTAGACTTCTGTGGGCAGGTGTGCTTTACGCCGCTGGAGGCGCTTCTGTCAGACCTGTACAGTGGTCATGAGGAGTGCACCCGTGCTTTCGCAACCTTCTCCTTCATGACAAGTCTGGGCTCGTGCATGGGATACCTCCTTTCCTTGCTCGACTGGAGCTCTGGTCCACTTGCTTATTACCTGGGTGGCCAAGCCAAGGGACTCTTCACTTTTCTTATCCTCATCTTTGTTATCTGCGTGCTGGTCACCATGAAGGCATCAGAGGAAAAAGAGGAGTCCGATACCTGGACTGGATGCCTCTCCTTGTGCTACGTGCCCCGGAGACGGTTTAAGATCTGCCTCCCAAGGGCAAGTTATCTAATATGTATGCTCAGGAGCTGCTGCTCGGTTACCCCGGCGATCTTCAGAAGCTACTGCCATGTGCCCTATGTCATGAGGCGTCTCTGCGCTGCTCAGCTAAGCAGCTGGATGGCCATTGTGAGCTTCATGCTTTTCTACACGGACTTTGTCGGGGAGGGACTTTACCAAGGTGTGCCCAGTGCTGCACCAGGCACAGTACCCAGAAAGCAATATGATGAAGGTGAGACAGTGCTTCTTTTTTGTTGATCAATTTGTATACATGAATGAGAATTACATTTACAGCATTTAGCAGACGCCCTCATTCAGAGCGACTTACAATTATCTCAGTTATACAACTCCTTCTACTTCTACTTCTTCTTCTTCTTCTTCTTCTTCTTCTTCTTCTTCTTCTTTCGACTTCTCCCATTAGGGGTCCCTCCTCTGCACATGTCCAAACCATCTCAATCATGCCTTTCTTACTTTGTCTCGAAAACGTCCTACCTGCGCTGTCCCTCTAATAAACTCGTTTCTAATCCTGTCCATCCTCGTTACTCCCAATGAAAATCTCAACATCTTCAGCTCTGCCACCTCTTAGAGCAGCAGAGTCTCTCAGAAGTAAAGATGGGCAGAGCTTCACCAATCTGTGAAAGACTGTGTCTGCAAATTGTGGAACAATTTCAGAATAATGTTCCTCAAAATAAAATTGCAAAACAGTTCAATATCTCATCATTTACAGAACATAATATCATCAAAAGTGTCAAAGAATCTG
Organism: Silurus glanis; assembly: GCA_014706435.1. Classification (NCBI taxonomy): domain Eukaryota; kingdom Metazoa; phylum Chordata; class Actinopteri; order Siluriformes; family Siluridae; genus Silurus; species Silurus glanis. Next base: position 120,374 of record JAAIIK010000096.1, read on the forward strand.
GAGAAATTTCTGTGCAAAAGGGACAAGGGCAAAAATAAGTATTGAATGCCTGTGATTTTCAGGCCCTCAGACGGCACTGCATTTTAAAACAGTCATGATTCTTTAATGAAAATCGCTGCATGGGCTCACAAACACCTCTGGAAATCATTGTCTGTGAACACAGTTTGCAATGTCCTCCACAAATGACCTTTACAATTTGAAAATATTTGGCGCATCTTGAAACGAAAAATACAACAATGGACACGCAGAACTGTTGAGCAGCTAGAATCCTGTATCAGACACACTTGGGAGAACATTTCTCTCTCAAAACTTCAGCAGCTGGTCTCCTCGGTTCCCAGATGTATACGGACAGAAGACGTAATGCTACACTGTGGTAAACATGGCCCTGTCCCAACTTATTTGAGACATGTTGCAGCCATCAAATCCACAATTGATTAATTTTTATTCCTTATAATGGTACATATTCTCAGTTTAAACATTTTATGTTTTTTGTTTTTGTTTTATTGTGCTCAGTTGCCCAGCATTGTCATCGGGTGGTGCAGGGACTTGAACTCATGACCTTTCAATTCAGAAATCTTTCAGTAGTTTAAGAAGCAGATTTTTTTAAATAAACCAGCTGAATAACCTGCTGCTGTAGGAATCACGCATGTAACTGTTATTCTCGCTAATCACCGGAGTGGGAGCTAATGTTATAAGAGATGGATGGGATTGGAAAAAGATTCAAGTCTTATGTATATGCCAGTGCTTCTAAACAGAAATGTCCTGCATCTTCTGATGAAAACTCACAGCCCTGTTTTCTGTCAGAGGTGGTCTGCTTTGCGTTCCTCACCCCTCAAGTAATCGTTTTTTCTCTGGTAATGTGTTTGTTTTGCTGGAGTTGATGCTGTGTGTCTGGCTCTTCTGAGTGAACCTGAGGTAACCTTCACCCACGGTCAGTGACTGTGCTGTGTGAGTCATCTAAACATCCAGGTGGACGCATGGCCATGACACACTGCATCACTTCAACCACCTCAAACACGAGCTTATCCTTCTTTACATAGCATCTCAAATGTGTATCCTCCAACACCATACCAGAATGGCCGACTTGGTACTGTCAGGCCAGACAAACACAGGCGGAAACCGAAGTAGCACTTTCCGAGGTTTAATGAGTTTGTACAGAGAAGAGCAGAGAAAAGCAGTAGCAGTACCGGGAAGGGATTATGATCCGGAATGTATCGGGAGATACGGGTAGTTGGTGTCGTACCGGGAATGTCTATAGAATCGGTGAAGTCCTTGAGAAAGGTAAGTTTAGCAAATCCGTAGAACGCCAGGGGATGGCGAAGTCCACACAGTCCGATAGCATGGGTAGTTCCAGGAAGAGAGTCCAAGGGTGTTCTTCCAGCATACCCTGTGAGAGCTATAAGTAGGCCAGGCGCTGATGACTTCAGTATGAGGGAGATTCACTCCGTGCGGCGGGGTGTTGAGGAGAGGCGAGGCTGGTGGTTCCCTGACAGGTACCCACCCAAGTAAAACTAAATAAAGTCTCTTGGGGTACACTATCAATAGCAAATGCACGTTTGCCAATTTGCTAAGTAATTTAAAGCATTTCTCCCAGACTGGCATATGGGTAGATAATCATCAGACATCTTGCTCTGAAAGAGTGTTGGCCTGCTGGACTGTATTTAAATTCTGAATTTGTGCTTTGTGTAGACGGCTCTGTCATTTAAAATAGGAATTCATTGCCCTTTCGAGCATGTGCCATGGATGATTTAAGGTTAGCTTTGTCTGTAATTTAATTTGTCTGTAATAATCTAAACTTATAAAGCACCATCTTTATAAAGACAGCCTCCCATATATTTAAACCCAGGAGGCAAGTTTAGTCTGGTCTGATGGTACTGTGCGTTTTGCATATTTCCACTGACAAATTATTTCATTCTTCAGTTGTTTCTTTAGTTCTGGATTTGTGTTTATTGTGCTCAGGACTGTTTTGAATTTCGGAGTAACGAATGAGAATGTAATGAGTATATTTTCAGCTGTACGCTTCCCTCAAGATTTTTGCTCTTCATTCTTCACATTTTTTTAGACACAACCAAACAACCAATTACCAATCACCAAGCATTAATTAAAACAAAGTTTTTACACTTCATAACGATGCCAATTCTAAAAAAGTTGGGCCACTGTATAAATAAAATAACAGAATGCAATAAATTGCAAATCTCATAAATTCATATTACAATAAAACAAAAAATACATAAAATGTTAAGAATACTGTAAGAATACTGAGGGTAATTTTGAGTTTGCAACATTACGTTTTCTGTCTGTATACATCTGGGAACTGAGGAGACCCGTTGCTGGAGTTTTGGAAGAGAAACAAGCCAGTTGGTCCCGGTTCTCTTTAGTCTCGAGGACGTGGTGTCCCTGGTTTCCAAAAAGAAATTAAAATTTCTATTCGTCTGACCACTGAACAGTTATCTACTTTGACCCGGTACATTATAAACGAGCTTTGGCCCAGAGAGGATGGTGGTGTTTCTGGATCATGTTCACGCTTGCCTTCTTCTTTGCATGACAGAGATTTATCCTGCATTTGTGGAGCACATGGCAAACTGTGTTCACAGACGATTTCTGGAAGTGTTCATGAGCCAATGCCGTGTTTTCCATTACAGAATCATGCGGTCATTAAATGCAGTTTATCAATATCGATTTTCGCCCTTGTCCCTTGCGCATGGAGATTCTCCAGATTCTTTGAAACTTTTGACGATGTTATGTATTGTAAATGATCAGATATTTCGCTGTATTTGATGTTGAGGAACATTATTCTAAATTTGTTCCACAATTTGTAGATACAGTCCTTCTCAGATTGGTGAAGCTCTGCTCATCTTTACTTCCGAGAGTCTCTGCCTCGCTAAGACACACTGTTTATGTCCAATCATCTTGTTGTCAATTAACCTCAAATGTTTTTCCAACTGTTTCATGTTAATAAAACTTACTTTTTCCAGACTTTTGTTTCCCCCCACCCCAACTTTTTTAAGACGTGTTGCAGCCCTCAAATTCAATTTGTTTCTTTAAAAAATGTACATTTCTTCAATTTCAACATTTGATATGTTTTCTATATTCTTTTTTTGTTTACATTTTACACAGTGTTCCAATGTTTGTTTTTTAGAATTGGGGTTGTACTTTTCTGGTATAAATCTTATTTAAGTCTGTGGTTTAGTTGTTCTGTGAGAACAACATGGTTGAAAACAAGAATGGTCATGACATGGTTATTATGCTCTAATATACAGTAAAGATGCCATTTCTGTTACCCCAGGCATCCGTATGGGCAGTGTGGGGCTGTTCCTACAGTGTGCTACCTCAACCTTCTTCTCATTGATCATGAACCGGCTTGTGTGTACGTTCGGCCCCAGGAAGGTCTTTCTGTTCAGCATGGTATCTTTTACCCTCTCAGCTCTGGTCATCTGCTTCTCCAAGAGTGTGCTGTTAGTCACAGGGATGTCTGCCCTTACCGGGTTTGCCTTTGCCACCTTACAGACTCTGCCATACACACTTACCTGCCACTATCACCAAGAGAAGGAGGTAGGATTTTAAACATTTGGTTCACTTTAAAAATGATGTGTAGTTGGTTCTAAAAATGTTCAACTGCTGTAACAGTTTACCATGAATTTTTTATTAATGCAAAGATCTGTGGGTGATCCTGCGTAACAAAGTATTATCGATCAAGGTGTATTCTCAGAGAAGTATCTCGCTTTGATTGAAGAAGCTCATGTAGGTGGTGATATTTTCAACAAATGTGGACCCAGGAGGATTCCTGGCATTAGCAATGGTGGAAAGAACATCAAACCATGTTTTCATCCAGTTTACATGAACTTCACAAGCAAATACTGTCACAAATCTTTGTTTGTATGACCCCTGATACCAAATGTCCCCTGACACCCAACCTTGGTCAGTGGATACTTGTTTTAGTATCTCAAAAAATCTTTAAATTCTATAATAAATTCTTCTGAATGCCCGGTAGCGCAGGTTGGTCCGTTCATGGCTACAGACGTTGAACATTGTACAATTTCAGCTTGATTTCATTGCTTCTGTAGCACAAACAAGTAAGCATTTCCCTAATCTCAGTGGTGCTGAGAGTCTTTGGGATCACTGTTTGTACAAGAACTACAGTCTTGTACCACATGCTACACATGGCAACGTTCCTGCCAAATGCATTCAGCATCTAAGCGAACACATGCTCTAAAAATCTGTTTGACTTGCAAAGGAATTTGAACAAAAGACACTGACAAAAAAAAAAAAAAAAAAAAAAAAAACCCTAATGAATATTTGCATGTAGATTTTTGTATTGAGAAAAAACAATGGCAAAGAAAAGATGACATGGGGAAAAACCTTGACAGGAAACAGCGCATGCAGAAAGTTATTTTGTCTGTTGATTAAGAGGTTGTTTATGCTTAAAATCCAATGTCTGAAATCTTCTTGAAGTGGCAACTAACTGGAGCTGGTACATCTCTTGATGTCCTGTGATCCTCGCAGAGTCGATATCTTCGTTTTGAAGGTCTGAAATGTTGAAGCTGGCTTAATCTCTGAATGCCTCAGGATGGGTAGAGAAAGAGAAGCAGCGTTTTTTTTTTGCGGATTAATCTGCTGAATCCAGATGAGATGAGATGATACTCTGAATCTAGAAGGAGTCTTTTGTATTAAATGTTTCATGAACAGTTCAGGAATAATCTTGTAACACAGTGCATAGTAATTTGAGATTAGAGGTGGTTTATTTGACCAAATTTTACAGATACTTCATGTTCAGAATTTAATTGCCTGGTCTGGACTCAGAGACGAAACCAAAACGTTCAGTCCAAAACGTGTGATTTTCCTCTACTTTCAAATCTCATTGCTCAAACATTTGTTCTTTACTCTTCAACGGCTCAGGACTGCAGGTTGCATCTTAAGCATCACTGCACACCTTAAAATCGATGAACTCATGGACATTCGGTGATGAGGATGAGGATGAGTTCCCTTTTGAGTCTGGTTCCTCTCAAGGTTTCTTCCTCATGCCATATCAATGAGTTTTACCTTGCCACAGTCACCACTGGCTCACTCATTAGAGACATACTTACAATTGTAAGCAACAAACTTATAGCTTTTTTTTTATTACCCTTTATCTCTAAAAAGCTGCTTTGAGACAATATCCATTGTAAAAAGCACTATATAAATAAAAATAAATTAAATTGAACTTAAATGTTCTTTAAAAGTTTCCGTTTCATATAGAATTCAAAGAGTCATTAAAGGTCACTTTTTTAAGAGGGTTTTCACAGATTTTTATACACTATAAAATAAGATGTACAGGTAGTCCCCAACTTACAATGTAGATGCGTTCCAATGACCCCATCGTAGCTGGAAAATATTGTAAGTTGAAACATAGCCCAGTCTACCCAGGAGTCTTAAAGAATGGTGATGAGTATGGGTTAATATACTGTAAGTGGTTAATAATGTAACAATTGACAGTATATAATTTAGCAGCATACACATAAACTTTTAAGTATATAAGTATGTGTCAGCGGGAGTGTGCACGAGAGAAATAAGAGCTAAGATTGGGCTTTGAAACACCAAAACCACCCAAAAAAAGATGCGCTATAAACACAGAGATAACTGTTCTCTGTCGAGGGCTAGCGAGAGTAAGGCATCTCACAAGGTGTCCCAACGTATCGTAAAAAAAGGAAATATTTGTAAAATTTTTCGAACCATCGTAACTCGGGGGGCTACCTGTATATTCTAATAAATATAGTTCTGATGGTCCTACTGAGATCTTACCATTTACTCTGATTTCCTGCAGGTGTATATGCCAACCGTCAAAACCAAAAAGTCGCACACGAACGGGATCTCCGCTGAAACCATGCGCCTCGCACTGAATGACGACGGCAATCTGAATCGTAATGGCCACGCCCTCTACGGCCAGGACGACCTGGAATACTACCCTCCTCAGCACGTCGATCACAGATCAGACGATTGCGAAAAACGTGGCGTGGGCTTGGATTTCGCCATTCTCGATAGCACTTTCTTGCTCTCTCAGGTCTTCCCTTCTCTCTTCATGGGCATGATTGTCCAGTTCACGCAATCCGTCACTGCCTACATTGCTTCTTCTGCCATTTTCGGTGCGGTCAGTGTCTATTTTGCCACACGGGTCATCTTCGAACAGAAGGATCTCGAACATTAGAAGAAAACCATTCATTTGAAAGACCAGGGTTTTACTCCAGGAAGTAAAAAAGGTCCTTGTGGCACAGATTTTTGACTTCAAGCTCTAGAACATAAAAAAGAGGAATAAATCTGTAGTCATTCAGGGTGATGACTTGCTGTTCTTCTTTCTCCTGCCTGCCCACACATCTTGCCGGTCTCACAATCCTTCCTGCCAGTCATTCGCACCACGCTGGTCATTCGCCCAGACCGAGAAACCTATTTTCTGGGTATATTTAATGTTATAATTGTATACATTTTATTTTATTTTTTGCACTAATAGCATGTCTTATCATCACAGTCTACGACTTCTCAGAGCTCAGGCGTTTTTGTTCTCTCATATTATGTACCCACCAAAAGAAAACACACACACACAGACACACACACACACACACACACACACACACACACACACACACATAACTCGGACCAACAGTTGCATCAGAGAGATGGTGATGCAATGCCTTTATGTGATGTAAACATTCAAAACTATTTTACTGTATATATTTTTGTACATTCGTAATATATACATACACAAACGTATTTATATCCCTATGGGAATTGCGTTCTGTCGCAGCTTCGCTGATCTGTTGGTCATGGGAGACGAGTCGTCTACGTGGCTAGTGAACAGCACCAACAGCCAAATCAAGGCAGAAGCTAAAATCATGACAATCGAGGGTATTTTTGTACAGAGATTTAATCGAGCTGATGATCTGCAGAAACAGTTTGAGACACAAATCTTTTAACTTCATCACCATCATCATCATGAAAATGATGATACAGCAGGGCATAGTAACTTATGTTTGGACATGAATTTATAAAAAGACAGTGTGTGAGAATGTGTGTGTGTGTGTGTGTGTGTGTGTGTGTGTGTGAAAGAGAATGTGTGCGCGAGAGAGTGTGTGTGTGTGTGAGTGAAATGGAGTGTTTGAGTGAGAGAGACTGTGTGTGTAAGTGTGTGTGTGCAAGAGAGAGAATGCGTGTACAAGAAAGAGTGTGTCTGCAAGTGTGTGCATATATGACCGGGAAAGAGTGTGTATCCATGAGTGTGTATATGCGCAAGAGAGTTTTTGTAAGTGTGTGTGTGTGTGTGTGTGTGTGTGTGTGTGTGTGTGTGTGTGAAAAAAAAAATGTGTGGTACAGTATAGGTGTGTAAGAGTTAATGTACAAGTGTACATGTGCAAATGCAAGCATGCAATAGTGCGTGTGTGTTGGTGTGTGTGTCTGAAAGACTGTGTGCATGTGTACAGGAAATAGTGTGTGTCCGAAAGTGTGTGTGCACGCACAAACAAGAAATGTGTGGTAAAGTATGGGTGTGTGAGAGTTCATGTGCAAATGCAAGCATGCAATATTGTGTGTGTGTGTGTGTGTGTGTGTGTGTGTGTGTGTGTGTGTGAATAAGTAGCACTCTCAGGACAGACCCCTGTGCTTTTTTTTTTTCAATGCACAGCTCTTTTTCTCTCTACTGGTGTAATATGTAGTTAAAAATAAGAAGTGTATTTACATGAAACAGCCATAAATTATTTAAAAAACCTGATTCATGAGTTTTAATTTAGTGCACAGTCAATAATTGAAAAATTCAGAAGTATGATTCCGACTGCAATATGTTTGTGGTTTGGCATTGTAACCTTGTAACATTGTAACATTGTAATGACGCTGTTGTTGTTGTAGTTGTAGTTGATGTACTCGTTGTTGTTTTTGGCATTATCGAATACACCTCCAGTCAAACGTTTGTACAAACCCCCATCTGAATTGATAGTAGTGTTCATACTACTTCCTTTTGTAATTTTTTTTTAAACAGTGTTTTTAGGAATCTTCTTGAGCAGAATCTGTTTTAACGTGGAGCTGCTCCTGAATGGAAACAAATCGTCTGGGGAACGTGTCTGACCCTTTGACTGGTAGTGTACTCTACATTGTTTGCTCTTGTTTTATTTACTATAATGAACCAAAACACCTTGAAGAGCAATGATTCTTTATATTGATTTTGATGAACTTCGTTGCTTGAAGAACCCTCTGAAGAACATCCTCGTGTCCTCTCGGTTGGAACGCCTCGACTCTTAAAGTGCCTAAATGTATTTAATAGGTTTCTAGGGAAGGGGGAAAAAAAAAAACGTGTGTTGTTTTTGTGTCTTTGCTGTGAGTCAGGGAGTTCTCGACAAGCTTACTTTACATGGAAGTAAAAAGAGGACACTGTTTATTTATATGAAAAATGCCTTCATCCTGACATCCTCTGAGCTCTGTGGACGGTGTTCCTGGAGTCTGAAGCTCACGTGATGCCGTCCTCTCGCGTGACGCTCTTGTGAAACAGGACACATGGGTCAATGGAGTGAAATTTCTCAGCGAACACACACTCGAGCATGCAGCTTTAATAACGCCATCCCGGTAACTGATTCGTCTCCAGTCAGGGGAGGAATTTATAACCACTATATTTGGCCAGCAGAAGATTTTTACGACGTATTTTAATAGTTGAATTGCATTCAATTAAACATATTGTAACAACGCTGATGTCACGTCTGGTTATTTTTTTGGTTCGCAAAAGGAAAACTGATCCGCAGGAGGGTGGGGGGGATTCAGCAGAGTTAGCGTTATCTTCACAAACAACAGGACATCTTCGTTTATTGATGAATACTATGTGACTTCATCATTTATAGATACATCGAATGCAAAAGCCCGAGTTACCTGTTACCTTTCACTTCATAGCAGCTAAAGTTTGATCCCTCAGCCGCTTCTGTTTTCTCACTCCTGAAGCGTATAAAGGAGGAAAAATGCTGCTTGTCATGTTACTGAAAAAAAGCAAACCTTCATGATTTTCATGTCGGAAAGCTCTACTTATGATTAATACGCAGCCAAGAAACATCTCCTTACCAAAACCTGAAAATGATCACTGGTACACACAGTATACAGAGGCACACAGTTGTTGACGTCTTGGATTTTGGTAGTATTATATATTTTCTTCTTCACTTGAACTTCTTCCAGCATGACAATGTCCCTGTGCACAAAGCCAGATCCATGAAGATCTGCTTTACATGGGTTGGAGTGGAGGTTCTCCTGCTATAGAGCTATAAACCCTATTGAACACCTTTGGGATGGATTGGAACGTTGCACCCCAGGCCTCCTCAACTCACTTACCTCAGTACCTGGCTTTACTAGCACACTTTACTCAACACCACCATCTTCCCAGAAAAGTGGAGGTTATTATAATACCGAATTCGGGACTTAACGTGGAATGCGATGCTCAAAAAGCCCATACCATATGTCTGCAAACTTTTAGTGTATTTTAAATAAACTATAAATCTCTAAACTCACCTAAGCATAAGATTGGTATGTGGTTTTTGAACGTCCAATTCCAGCCACAAGGTTGTTAGTATAGGCACTGACTTTGGTTTGGTGAAGAGACCTGGGGTGCAGTCGATTGATCCCAAAGGGTTGGGGTTAGGGTTAGGTAAGGTGCCTAAGTTAGGTGCATGCGTATGCAAAACCTTTACACCATGTAGTGTAAAAACCTTTAACAACTTGGTGTTCCTTCACAAACTGATGCACAAACGAATTACGGACAATGTCAAAATATTTTACATTAGCTAGGAACAGAACCGGAAAAAACTGGTGTATTAAAGTCAGTAGATCTAGAACCCCTCCGTCTCTAACTATTGAAACGCATTTCTATTGATTCTAAACACATGAAACAGCACCACCTGGTGTTGCTTTTTATAACAGCTTTTCATTCAGAGGGTAAAAACGTCGCCTGAATTGTTACATTATTAGCGCCAACCTAGACAGTCATGACCTCTGGTCCCAGGATGTAATTACCATTCATTAACTCTTCATAAGGGTTGTGAAAGTGAACAGTCAGCAGAACAGAGAACCCATGTCCACCACTGAAACCTCCTACAATGGGCACATGAGCATCAGGACAAGATCTGGTCTAATGAATCACATTTTCTTTTGCATTATGTGGATGGCCAGGTCTATGTACATGGAGAAAAGTAGGCTCCAGGATGCACTATGGGAAAAAAAGGTGAGCCAGCAGAGGCAGTGTGATGCTCTGGGTGATGTGCTACTGGGAAACCTTGGATCATGGCACTTGGATGTTACTTTGACAAGTTCCACCTACCGAAACTTTGTTGTAGACCAAGTTCCTTCATCTGTAATACCAGTGTCCTCTTTCAGCAAATATTGACACTTAGGCTGCAAACATTAAGTTGTTTGAGAAACATGACGAAGAGTTCAAGGTTGTCTTGGCCTGTACATTTTCAAGATCTCAACCTGACTGAGCATCTGTGGGATGTGCTGGACAAACAAATACAATTCATGGAGGCGCCACCTCATTTCTTACAGGACATAAAGGATCGGCTGAGGTCTAAGTGCCAGATACCACAGAACATCTTCAGACGTCTTGTGGAGTCTCAGCAAGTCAGAGCTGTTTGGGGGCACAATAATTGGCAAGTCGTTTTTAATGTTATGAGTGTTGCACATCTGAAGAAAATGGCGTCTTCAAACCTTTGGAAATATTTTGAATTCACATGCATTTAACGACTTAAAAGACGACTCCATCTGAGTGCACCAGAAAACCAGAACGCTGTAAGAAAAAGCTCTTCCTTCTAATTTTTAGTTTCCCGTCTAATTTTTCACATGCATTTAATTACAAGTAGCATATGACAATATGATGTCATTACAGTGATGAGCTTTTTATTCCATTTGTGAACCTGAGCAAATGGGAACTCATTGCCGTTCAGAACTAAAGATAAAAAAGGGAACCGTAAACGGACCATAAGACTGAAAAATCCTTCAAAGCAGTTGTTCATATTGGACGCTTTATCTTGTCATACACAATTTCAAAAATAGTGGTCACCTGTCACTTTGTCTTGCTAGTAACTTCTAGTGACAGTATGGAAAACGTTTGGATTTACTCAACTATGAAAAAAGTTCGTCATGCCACAAAAATGTGCACTTTATGTGAAATCTTGTCACAAACTTGAGAAGCCACGTGATCCCTTCTTCTAATAACATTAGCTACCTTTAGTGCCGTTCCTGTATACGATAACTAATAAGCTAGCATTGCAATCCAGCCTTCTTCATCATTTGTACCTTCAACATTTCTCTTTTATCTGGATATTAATAAAGTCTAAACATAAGTAGTTGACATTACTTCATAAAACCTCCTCAGAAAGTTGCAGAAAAATGTACCATCCTATTGGCCTCATATCGACCTCACTTGGCTATAACTCTACCTCCATCCATCCCTTTGCTTTGTTGGTCCACGCTGAGGCTTTGCCCATTATGTGGGTTGGAATGTGGAGTTGCAGGAATTGTTAATCACTGAAATCTATTTAGATAGGGGTACCCTAAAGTCATTTTGAAGATCACACAAGGTACCCCCATAGGTAATTCAAAGGGGTACAGTTTAGTACCCTTCACAGAGTGTGTAGAAGCCTGGGTGGGTTTTATGCAAATACAGCCCTAAAGCACAGCACCTGTAGTCTTCTCTAGTACCCTGTAGTCTTCTCTAGTCCTTCTAAACCTGAGAGTTTAATATAGCAGTGTGCAGTTTAGGACGTAGCCGGTTGGTCTGCTCTCCCCCCCACACCACCGGCGTTTTCCGTCGACAGACGCACGACGGAGAAGCAAAACATGGTCATCATCATCATCATCACCGGCAGCAGCAGCAGCAGCAAGAGCAAGAGCAAGAGCAGCAGCAGCAGCAGGAGCACGAGCAGCTTGATCTCCGCCGCGCCCGAAGCCCCCGACCCCGACCCGCCTTCCAAAAATAAGCCCCGCCATGCGAACGAAGGGAGCGAGACGAGGCGAGCGGTATTTTTAGGGGCCGTTCGCGTTGACCACGTGCGCCGACGGCACACCGGACGGCCGCTGCCGTTGCGCAGGGAAGCAGCGCCTCGACGGCAATGCCCTGGCGCGAGAGCAGCGCGCGCCGCACGCGCACGGCGACGGCGATCGTCCTGCTCGGCGTTCTGCTCGGGGTCGCGTCCTCGCGCAGGACCCAAGCCACGACGCTCGAGGCGAGGTGGGAAGCGCTGTTCGCGCGCTCCGTGCTCGGGATCTCGGGGGACAACGACTATTTGATGGGCGTCAAGAGAGTGCGGAGGCTGTACTGCAACGTGGGCATCGGGTTTCACCTGCAGGTGCTGCCAGACGGAAGGATAAACGGTGTACATGACGAGAACCAGTACAGTGAGTTGCATCCCGAAATGCCGCCTAATGCAAAACCGAGCGCACACAGACAGCAGCGGGGTGCAAACAAACAAACAAACAAACAAACAAACAAACTAACAAAAACATATACACCAATAAAACAAAACACAATTCCGAAGATGCATCTGCGTCCAGTTTTGTAGCAGGATTTGCATTCAGAAACGCATTGCAACCCATGACGTGAGATTATTATTATTATTATTATTATTATTATTATTATTAATTACTATTATTAGTAGTATCCTAATGCATGTGCATCCCACATATTTGCGCATGATTTGCTTCCACAGATGAAATGCAAACGCTCATTTGGGGGGGAGGAGGTATAGGGATGCAAATCGTTGTCCAGATGCATCAACATCCCGAATATTATTGTTATTATTATTATTATTTATTATTATTTTTATTTATTTTTATTTTTTTTTGCATGATCCCGACTGCGTGCACATACCGTAAATACGTGCGAAGGCAATAGAGAATCTGTTTTAAAAAAAGAAACCATCATGTCAATCATGCCGAAATGTTTCCAAAGCCCCCCAGCGTGACACGGATGCTCGGACGAAATTAGACGCTAACTAATTTTACACTGCGTCCATTTGCGGCGCAGAAAAACGACTCGACCGCTCGCGCACATCCACATCTGCGGCACTGACACTTCTTTTTTTTACACACACACACACCCCCCCCCCCCCCCCCTTCATTGAAATAACACAATGACGAGAATCATGAAGCGGCATGAAGAATGCAGAACAAAAGCATGAAGCATGAAGTAGGAAGCATGCCCTATAGGCTGAATAAATCATTTTTATAGCCGCTCAGACTCATCATGCGTGACTGTCCATGTTGTGGTTAATCAGGTCTGATAGAGATCTCAGCGGTGGAGAGAGGAGTGGTCAGTCTGTACGGGCTGAAAAGTGAGCTGTTTGTCGCAATGAACCGACGGGGAAGGTTGTACGCAACGGTAGGCATGCACATTATTCCTATACACATAATGCATAGTTGATCATGCAAATACGGTTTTCCCAGTATGGTGCACTCCGGCAGAACTGTGTGCCTGTGCAGACCAGTGGGCAGATTTAATGACCATTAATTGGCCTTTAATGCGCATTTAAATAAGTATTAAAAATACATTTGTTCTGCCATTAAAGTTTTTGGTTCTCGCTTAAGAAGAGAATCTGTAATTGAGTATTTTCTGTAACTATTTTACACCAATCAGCCGTAACAAAAATATTATGAAGGTTCATTGTTTTGTGCCAACAAAACAACTATGACCCCCAAGGACTACACAAGACCTCTGAAGGGGCGCTATGGTATCTGGTACCACAACGTTAGCAGCAAGTCATATCCGTTGTGCCGTAAAGCTTACAAAGTCTGGTCCGGTATGTCCTACAGACGCTTGATCGGATTCCCTAATTTGAAGCGATGTTTTGATAGTTGGAACGTGTCAAATTAACACCACCGTGAATGCCAGTATCTAAGGTTTCCTTCAAAACATCACCCAGTGCATCACATTGCCTGCACTGGTTTGCCTTCTTTCCATAGTGCATCCTGGAGCCATCTCTTCAATGCAAAACAAAATATGATTCATCAGACCAGGCCACCTTCTTCCACTGTTTCATGGTCCAGTTCTGATGCTCTCAGGCCTGTTGTAGGAGTTTTTGGCAATAGAGTCAGCATTGGCTCTGACTGCTCTTCAGCTACATGGCTCCATATTCAGGAAGCTGTGATGCTGACACCTTTCCATAATAGCCAGCATTCATCTTTTCAGCAATTTATGCTACAGGTCTTCAGGGCAGGCATTCGCTCCTCACTTTGCACTAATCGCACTAACCCATGGTCCTGTCACTGGTTCACGGATTGTCCTTTGTTGGACCACTTTTTGTAGGTACTACTCAATGCATACTGCAAACACCCCACAAGATCTACCGTTCTGGAGATGCCGTGACCTTGTCGTTTCCAGTTTGTCCTGCTTTCAACACATCAACTTTGAGAACTGACTGTTCACTTGCTGGTTCCATTAAGATAACCAATGTCATCCTCTTTACCTGTCCCTGGTTTTAATGTTATGGCTGATCGGTATGTGTATTCAATATAATTTTGGATATACTTTTAGAAAGAATTGAACTGTACATTAAATGTTTTACATATAAATGCAAACGCAGCATATCTGTAAACAATCAGTAGCTCATTGGCTAACTGTCAATTAGCGTTCAGAATAGTAGAATTAGTGCCTTGTTAAAGGTACAGCCTCAGCAACAAGGAAATGTACACCGTAGTACCCATTTTTTTTTTTTTTTAGTTGAGAAGAAAGATGAAATCTGAGACTGATTCTAGGCCAGGGTTTCCCATAATAGGGAAAATAAATACAGATTCACTTGATACTTTTATAAACTATTCAAACATTAGACATTGTATTTGAATGTGTACAATAAGGCAAACGTTTGGTATTTGGATGAATCACTAAATCTGCCAGGACATTTTTCATTCGTAACGTTTGAAATCTTAAATCTGCGACTGTACGATACCATTTGATTATTTTACAAAACCACTAAAATTGTTATGATAAAGTTTATATTGATTTACCAGCCACTGATCCATATGCGACGAATTTGGTCCAGAACCTGGGGTTGCCCTTCCTTTCTTCTCGAATGATAATTACGATGTCGAGAAAGAATATTTTCTCTATTAGAGCAAAGGCAATTCACCTTTATATTTTATTTTCACGTCAGATGAAAGAATAATTTACAGACGGAGATTCGATAAAACCAGGTGTAATGGAGAATTTCTCATTTGTAAATGTTGCCTGAAATCAGTTTTATTGCTACCTTTTAAATCAACGCATTAATCCAAATTCTTGACACTTTTTCTTTTAACTTGAAGCCACAGAGCTTTTTATACACTATATGGACAAAATTATTGGGTCACCTGACTTTTCCAGCCATTTGTTCTTCTTCCCTTAGACTATTGTATAGGATGTTTTTGGATGCAGTAGAATTTCATTTTCCCTGAACTAGAAGACCTGAAGCTGTTCCAGCATGACAATGCCCCTGTGCACAAAGCCAGCTCCATAAAGATATGCTTTAAATGGGTTGAAGTGGAAGTTCTTAAGGGGGCCTATTGAACACCCTTGTGGCTGGATGAGCTCTCTACAAGCACACTCCAAAATCTAGTGGAATATCTGCAATGGGATCTCGTGGTCAGCTGTCCACAAACCTTTGTCCATATAGTGTACCTTCATTTCTCATTCACAGAACAAATTTATATTTCAACTTTCACTAGCCTCAAGTTGACATTGCTTATAAAACATTGATAATGGTGGGTTGATATCCATCACTTTTAAAAATAAAACATGAACCCCCATTACTGTGATGTTTCTGAGACCCTGCTTTAGGAACTGTGGTTCTAAACTAGTAGATTCTGTAGGGAGTCTTTAGTTACTACAGCCCACTGACAATCTCCTCCCCAACTTTATTTCAGAGAGTCTTCCGGGACGAGTGCAAGTTCAAAGAGACATTGCTTCCCAACAACTACAATGCTTATGAGTCTTCCATTTATAAGGGCTTCTACATCGCCCTGAGCAAACATGGCCGCCTGAAGAGAGGCTACAAGGCCACACCGGCTATGACTGTCACGCACTTCCTCCCTCGATTATGAGCGAGACTGGCAATAACTCACTCACTTTTTGCACATGTTGGACATTCTCGCAGGTAACTTATACATACGTACAAGGCACGACAAAAAATCAACTGCATTCAAAAGATACAAAACACGTCATTATAGTATTTATTCTCGTTAATGAAATATATGTATATATGGGTAGCTGTGTGTCTGATCTTTGTGTACATGCCATTCTTTGCTGCTTATCATTTCTATTAAGATTATATGAGGGACAAGGAGCTTTTTTTTTTTTTTTTTTTTTGCCCCTCTCACTTTTTATGGGTGCTTGCCATAACTGGTGGGTAGACCATACCCTTTCAATGGTATGACTAACATCTCTAGCTTTCAGAAGTGAAACAGATACGTTTTATTACCTCATAAGAGCTGCGTCCGGCTTGGAAAGGTGTGAGCGTGTCGCACAGCGGTTCACGGGGGAAGATGAGGGAAGAATGTTTAACTGTTCGACGTTTTGGTCTGTTCCACCATTTTGCAAGAGGGAAGACGTCATATGAGACCGCTGCCTTTCTTGCATGGTGGTGCCTTAGCTTCCTAAACTGTGGCATTTTTTTTTTATTTGCATGTTTGCATCCTCCTATAACAGAGATGAGCCCTGTTCCTTCCTTCCTTTCCAGCCGAATTCCTAGAGGGCTGCGTGTAGCTTCATTTCATGCTGTTTCCTTACTTAGATCAGCTAGATATCAGAGAATCTGGGACTTGCCAGAAATAAGAGCAGCTTGCATGCATTTGTATCGGAGACTCAAGCTGAGGAAGATCCTTTAATCCTTCGTGGCAAGAACAGTTCGAGATACTGGAGGCTTTTTTTTTTTCTTTGTTTTTTTTTTAGCTTGAACTGTAGCATGGCCAATGACCTCAGAACTGAACTCATCGTCTGTTTACGAAGCATCAAGTAATAGATATCGAGGCGAATCTTGAGATTTGATGGATTTCATAGGCTGGAATTGGTTTCTAATGTTGCAATTTTTTTTAAAAGAGAGTATAATTTGCTCATTCATCCAGTATTTGAGAAGCTCAAACATCTCAGGCAACATAAACTGAAGATTTCTACTATGTTACTATGGCTCCATGTTGTCCATTTTGCATTACTTTTGGACAAAAAGGACCCAATTCAGGGGTGGACAAATAATAAATTCATTCACTGGCCTACAGGCAAGTCAAAGCTAGGCTAAATCATTCAATTTGAAAGATTATAGAAATATTTATGTGCGTCCGTACAGATATTTGTGTCCCTTTGTGGGATTTTATTTAACTCTTCTTTGTCTTTGGTCACAACCCATATAGTTTGTACCTTCGACAAAATAGTCTAACGTCAATCTTTTGTCGGACAAGTACAAGTTTATCTCGGTTTCTTCTGCGATGTGTTTACACATTTTGGAAAATTTGTCTAACCATAGTTCAGCTTAATTAATATACCTAAAAAAAAAGTTTCTGATGAGAAGTGTAGCTGTAGAACAGTTAAAGCAGGGTGTTCCTTGGGGCCGTTTCCTTTGTTGGGTAAAGTGCAATGCAAGCATGTGGGACTTTATGCTTTTTTTTAATTGCCGCACTTTTCCGAATGATAATCGCCAAAAAGGAAAGCTTAAAGAATAGGAACAGAACTGTGATATGTGGTGGAGGTCATCTAACAACAAAATAATTAGGTCAAGCCATAAATGGAGTGGAACTCAAGGCAAATATCATTTTGACAAACAAAACAGCTAGCTTGGATTTCACGTACAGTTTGACGCATGCGATGTTGCATAGCTTTCCTCATAGAATTTGTCATTTTTGCTCAAATTGGTTTGATGGCTTCGGTACCCATACGCAGAGTATAAAATCCTAAACTTCTGCAGTAGCCTGTGTGATGTATCCCACTGGGGAGCTCGATCCAGCTCTATATTTAGCTTTCATAATATAACATTAAAACTTTCAGACAGTTATCATACAGTTTGCTTGTTGTATTGATTACTTATTGCGTTATCTAGGATCACAAAATGGGAATACTGTTTATGAAGCTCGGAGTCATGACATTTTTCTAATATAATATTATATAATATAATATTCTATTCTCGTTCTTATAGATAATAGTTGTACATTTAAAATAAAAAAATCTGCAAATATGTTGCATCTTGCAGCCAAGTTCTAATGATTATAACAAAGTTACTTGATGTATTTAATAACGGCGCATTTTTTTTTTTAGATCAGTTGATCGGTTTTACTTTTTGCAAATCATTTGCGTTACGGGTAACGGTGTTAGAAGTGAGGAAAAATGGTTGTGAGCAATTACTACTAATACACAAGTATATTAATCACAAGTATAATAATTGATGAATATGAGCTTCGTTGAAAGTGTTACGTCTGTTTCGTTCTCAGGATGTTGAATGGGTGACGGAAAAAAAAAAAATAGAAAATGTTATAGCACTAGAACAGCTATCGAGGCTTCTTGTCCGCTGGCCAACAGTGAATGAAAAACTGATATTGCGGATATGTAATCTGCCAGCGATTTGCCCACCCCTGCAGCAGGTTTTCCTCTGAAACTATTATTTGCAGCAGGAGTCATCAGTGAAATGCCAAGCTTGACCTGAAACCTCTTCTAAAACCGATCGTGGTGTCTTTTTAAGATCTGATCTGTTTTAACACTCGGCACATACACGTACAATGAAGCGGAGAGCTGACTCAGCTTCAAGAATTTGCTCAGCACAATTCATGCATCACTGAATCTAATCATTTTAATGGCTTACGGGTTGAAGTGAGGGTATTAGAGTACTTGGAATATATTTTTAGAACCCCCCCCCCCCCCCCCCTTTTACCTCCTTTACCCCCCTCCCCAGGCAGTCGCACACATGTTACGCAATCCGACTTAAAATAGTAGCCTGCCATCTCCTCTGAAAAACACTGCATATATAAAACCAAGGCAAAAGTTCGACATGAGAAGACGAACAGCTCCTGTACCAGTAATCTGATCATGACTTTTTGAAATTGCAGCATGTAAGAGTACTTTTTCTGCTGCGATATCCTTTGCATGAAAGACAAGGTCTGCACCTTTCTGATCTGCGTGGCATCTGCAGTGTGTTTGAGAGCGCTGGGTTCCTCTACTGCGGCTCTGCTCAGAACAGATCGTCTTACATGGCATAAGGAACCAGATGGCTTTGTCTTGTTTTGCTCTCTCTTAGGCACTAGGGTGCAGGAATGGTGTAGCTCTATGGGTGGGCGGTGTGGCAAAAAATATCAGCATAGAATATTTTAAGATAATTTCCTGTATATTTTAAGATGCGTGCAGTAAATATCATGGCATTTAGGCTTGGGGACAAAACAACGGCAAGCAAAACAACAACAAGAACACCTGGAGGGTGGTCAATTATTATAGGTTGAAATAATAAAAAATGAATAATTTAACAAGGAAAATGCAAAGATTGTGGAGTTAGTCATTGTTACTGATGTATTTCGAACTTCTCATGATATTATCATATTGCTCAAATGTACGTACCAGAATACTAGAAAGAAATCTGACGAAAAGTCACAATCAAAATTAGTCTGTAAAGGGGTTTGATTTCAGTAAACACGTTTTTTTTTTCTCTCAAATCAAAATGCTTATATATCATTCTAAAAGTATATCCAATATCAGCTATAGTTCCTTTCTTGCCTTTATATACAGTGCAGGTCATGATGGATCTAAGTTGGGGGAAAAAGTATGCCTTTGCAAATCTTTGTACACAAATGTAGGCATGCAATATGATCATTCTTTATTTTTTTTTTTTTTATAATAATCACAATCATTGCATTTTCATTGACGTGGTTCATTTTATAAGCTGATAAGATAATAGCAAAGACGTTACATTCAAGGAGCACCGTGTAACCGTCTAGAGCCCTCTTCTGGCACTAAGGTGAACTGCAGACATAGTGAAAAGTATTCAACTACTATACTTATCTGACCACACATCCACTAAGGTTGCCAGACATACCTTGGGGTGTCCACCAGAGGGCAGGGTTTAAACTCTAAAATATGAACAAATGCATGGTAAATGAAAGAAAACTTAGAAACTGAAAGAAAAGGTACATAAAGACATTTAAACATTACAGACTGCACCTTTAAAGGGCACGACGCACCTAGCATGGATTCGGTGAAGGAATGTGTTACGTCGACCAAAAAAAAACCAAAAAAACAACAGGATTTCTTGTTCTGTACTCGCGACATCGATCTGAGCAGCGTGAGAGATACCGAGCGAAGATTCGTGCATGTGTGTGAAGCCACTTGTAGCATTTTCTTCTGCTTTTTGTATTCCTGCACTGAGGGGACTGTGCTTCCTCTGAATTCCCCTCCTCTTTTTTAACATATACCTCACCTCCTGCCTTAGTTCTGATTTGTTGAAACGATTGTAAGAGGACAGACTTTTTTTCGCCAATCATTTAATTTCTGGAGGAGAGAAAAAAAAAAGAAAGTTCTAATATAAGAAATATGTTTTACTTTTATTTTTGTACGTATGTGCTGTGCACAGCAGTCAACTGTATTAATGAGATGATAATAAAAGTTTTTTTTTTTAATTGGTGTCATGTGCCTTCTCAATACTTCTCGATCCTCGGTAGAGAAAATGCTGTTTGATCACCACCTGCTGGTCAATGTGTATATATTCATGAGAACCATACACACTGAGGGAAATGATTTCTACAAGGAAGCCTGAAATGATTAAAATATCTGTGTCTATAAAAACTGATAAAACATTCACAATAGTACTTAATTGAAAGTAATAATCAGGAACCTTTGATCAGGGTCACAGTGGAGCTGCTGTCTATTTAGGAACACTGGGCACAAAGTAAATAAACACCCTGGATGATGTACCAGGTTTATTACACACTGTGTGGAGAACGGTTTGTGGACACCTGAGATAAGATCTTCTTTTTGAACATTTCATTCCACTTTTAGTCCATATTTGCTGTTATAAAAGCTGGTGTTCCACTAGATTTTGTGAAGATTTGTGCATATTCATTCACAAGTGTGTTATTAAAGTCAGGTAGTAACATAGGTGTGGTGAGTCGGTGTTATGAATCAACCCAAAGGTGTTCAGTAGGGTTGAGGTAAGAGCTCTATAGCAGGAAGGAAGCCAATTGAGCTGGCTTTGTGCACAGGGGAATTGTCATGTTGGAACTGGTTTGGGTCTTTTCGTTCACCTAAAAGGAAAATGTACTGCTCTCTCATCTCTTAACACTTCATACCATTGTGTGCCTCCAACTTTGTCGTAACAGTTTGGGGAAGAACCACATGTGGCTGGAAAAAAATCAGTTGAATCCAATTCATTTTTATTTGTATCGCTCCTTTAACAACGGGCATTGTGTTAAAGCAGCTTTCCAGAGATAAAGTGAAAATAAAAAATGTATACTTTGTTCCTAATAAGCAAGCCAGTGGTGAATGTGGCAAGGAAAAACTCCCTGAGATGGTATGAGGAAGAAACCTTGAAAGGAATCAGACTCAAAAGGGAACCCGTCCTCATCTGGGTGGCACCGAATGTCCATTCATTACAGTCGGTTGTGTAAGGACTTTCTCCACATAATGTATAAAAGGGTTCAAATGTAGTGATTAGCATATGTTTGGGGAAAATCACTTTATAACAAGTTCTTTCCTTTCTGTTTCTTCTGGATGACTTTGTGTGAGGGAGAGAGTGTGCATGAAGTTTTTACGGAAAAATTAATAAATGACTGCAATGAACAAATTCGGATTGGAACGAAGCTCGGCTGATAAGAGCGTGTTGTAGTTCAATGCGCTATGGGACCCTAAAGATTCCTTGGTTGCTGTGAGGAAGGTGATTGTATTGTAGATCCCTACAATGGAGTATTTCTGTATTCGTTTTTAATAGTTTTATGAAGCTAATAACGCTCTTATAAACCTTGAAATACCCCCCCCCCCCCAAAAAAAAAAAAAAAAAAACATACATTAAAAGACCATACATTTACAAAGCATTAAATTTGAACATGTGCCAAACTTTGACACGCTTACCAATTAAAGTGAAACGTTAAAATAGTCGAGTATTTTGAAGTCAGAATCTGTTATCCTTATTTCCTGTGCTCCAGAGGTCTGAAGTCAGTTTTAGCAGTTAGGAATATTATCTACGATCTTCAGCAGTGAATCCCCCACGTTTTCCACATGACATAATATGATAACATTGCATCAGGTTGAGCTGAGTTACGTCAGCTCTAGTTGCAGCCTCCAAACAGGAGATGGCCAATTACAGGCCTCTACAGTATGCAAATAAGAACTTTGGACTTTTTTTTTTTCACCCAAATAAATACAGACACACAGGGATTCCATATTCATTCACTCTCACCCAGACTGACCATGCTCTCAGTCCTTCTCTTCTGCTGGACTGTACTCACACTCCACACTCCAGCCACATGTAACCATCTGCAAAGGACATCCTTACCCTCTGGTGCCAATGAAGTGGACCCCGAAACACAACGATGGCTTGAAGGAAAAAACTATTTCATTACGAGAAAAGGAAACAAAAAAGCTCAGAAACCTGTTCGTCGAGGATCAGAAGGTACGTTAGCGGTTTTGTTAGGTTTCTTTGGTACTGTTGTGACGTGCTCTGATTGCTCATGTTTCTCTGAAATCACATAGGGAACTTCAGCCACTGGAAGGACCAGTATAAAAGCTGTTTCCCCATCCTAAACATGAAAGGTCTTGCTTTCTTATGCTTGGACCCCAAGGGAAAGTTATACACCTCAGTAAGTAATGTAAAAGATAAAAAAAAAATAAATTCAAAAATCCATTAAATCTCTCGACAATGCTAGTCGACTATCTTTGGAATATCCGATGTTTGTGAAGTTTTATAAATCATAATTAGTACTACAGATTAGATGTTACCTCAAAGATCTTTAATGTCTTTACCTAAGGATATGGCACTGCCTCATCCTGTTGGGAATTAGTGTTTTCTAATAGGCTACATTTGGCGTATAAAGCTCTAATGCCTCTATATTGTCCTAAAAATCAGATCAACGCTAATGTCCAATATATATGTTCAATTATCTGGATGTTGGTCTTTTCCAAATAGATATAGAATTTTTATAATTAAATTTTTTTTTTTTTACCAATAATCAGTTCATTTATAAATTTCCTTGTTAAATTTATTTTTAAATATTGAATTTTCGATATTTTATTTCATCCTTATGTATTATATATTACTTACATGTACACTTTTGGGCTTGTCACATTTGAAATCGTTAACTCTGGGTCATTCTAAACCTCAGATACATGGAATCCTTTTTCTTTCCCATTTCACACTGCTCATATTTAACCCGGATTTCACATTTAATCTCGGCTATTCATAATCTGACGTTTTGACACTGTACATTCCTAAACCCTGGGTTTCCCAGCCTGTGATACGATAATAATTCATCTCATGCTTTCGCATAGACAAAGGATGAAAACATGATGGAGCAAATTATGAGTATTTTTTGGAATTCCTGTTGAACATGGAGAGATGTGTGATTACTTGTAGAAAAGTGTCATTGCTGCGTCAATTTCCGATCGAAGTGTCTGTTCCTAAGCATGCAGCCGTGACATTCTAAAACCACATTGTTTTACAATGTACACGTTTCTGAATTCAGGAAATCCTGCTTCAGGGGAAGAGTTCTATAAACGGGGTTAAGAGTGAGGTTTAGAACAAGGATAACCCAGGGTTAACCTTTTATGATGTTGGACTCAATTGACAAGTCATATATATATATAT
>JAAIIK010000096.1:164042-174042 GCA_014706435.1 Silurus glanis
AAGAGAGAGAGAGAGAGAGAGAGAGAGAGAGAGAGAGATCCACCCCCCACCCCCACTACAGGGACAGAAGTTTGTGGACACTTGACCATAAGATTCATATGTGCTCTTTGAATAACCCATTCTACATTTTTTCCTGAACTGCTGTTATGATAAGCTCCACTCTTCTGGAAAGATGTTCCACTAGATTTTGAAGTGTGCATGGGTTTTTAGTAAAGTCAGGTTCTGAAGAAGGCGAGGAGGCCTGGGTGTTTAGTAGCCCTCTCAAGCTCTTCCTCTTCAACCCATGTAAGCCATATCTTCATGAAGCTCCCTTTGTGCGCAGGGGCATGTCATGCTGGAACTGGATTGGGTCTCCTAGTTCAGTTAAAGGAAAAACGTAATGCTACCACATTCAAACACCCTAAAAAATTGTGTGCCACCAACTTTGTAATACCAGTTTGGGGAAGAACCACATATGGTGGGGAAAATGAGGTGTCCGAATACTTTTGTCCATATAGTGTATGTGTAGCAATCAGATTTGTTTTTTTTAGCAATTGGCAACAGATTAGGATTGCTGAGGAACAAAGAGAACAGCATGGCAACGTCATAGCTGGATCTTCTGAAAGACGGAGAAGGAGATGAAGAAAAATGGCTGCATTTTACGCACCTTAAATGATATGCCTGTTGGAGAAAAACAGTGTACGTAGCAGTGACGCTTGCTATGGAAGGCTCTTTGTAAGCGGTGGCTGGCCTGCTCTGCCAGCCTCTTACCTCCTTCAATGAGCCATTTTCTTGCCCTGCCCACACACTGTATCCAGTATCATACCAGCGCAGCCAACTTCTGGGTGGGTGCATTGCACTGCATATGCATTTAACTTGTAAATTAATTAAACACCCGGAAAGTTGAGTAACAGCCAGGGAGCGACGATTTTTTTTAAAGGCAATAAATCATCTTCCAGGATTGCATTCGACTGCATTCCTTATTAGCTGTTCCGTTTACAGAAAGTCCCATTGTGAGCGGCCAAGCTCCCCTGATTGATAAAGGTCAAATGTAAACAACTTTTTTGGATTTGGCATCATAGTTCTTTACCCACCACAGCCCACAGTCAAATGGAATAAGCCACTTATGTGTGTAGGTGAGGGAAGCTTACAGACACTAAATTCCTGGACTCTTGTGGGTTTGTAATATGTGGTAGGTGCTAAAGCTGCTACTGTATGTCTGTCTGTGTCGAGATTCACTGGTGGCACTTTAACGCAAACGTTTCCATGTTTGCGCTTTGAGGACCAGACTCAAAAAACACTACCACCATCTGTTAAAAGCCCGTCGCATTCAAAACGCAGAAATCCGACTGCTAATTGCGAAGGCTACACTGAAATTCCCGTGTGCTACGTCCAGTTTCAGCGGTTCTGCCAAAGTCACTCGATAGGGCTAAACCGAATTTGGACAAGTCTCAAACCAGTCCTCTTGCTTGCATCTCAGGCGATGTCTACGCTTTTATCGGCAGCCAAGACACCGTAACTCAAACAAAATGAAAACAGGATTCCTCCTCAACTGTTGAAATCCTGTAATAACTTGCTTCAGTCTTGCACCATTGCTGAGATGCTTGAGCAACAGTGCACAGGCCAGCAAGGGAGGTAGCAGGGCCTCTTGAAACAGGAATGACAAAATGGGCAGAATCATGTTTTAACCATGATGACCTTCCCCAACACACACACACACACACACACACACACACACACACACACACACACTCTCCAGACCATAACTATTTACTAAACTAGCCACTGTTTATTTATTTTTTCTAAGGCACTTCTTAGACAAGACAAGAGAAAAGCACCACCTATACAGTTAAACTATGCAAGCATGGGCGTGGCATTTGGAATTCTCTTAGCATAACAGTTTAGCATAATTATGCTAGTCAGGCAGGATACTGTGGTTTGATCCGCATTGGGAAACTATATGAGAATTGGTATGACACAGAGAAAAGGAAATTCTTAGGTTTTTAGTTCTTCCTGCTGTATGGATGCAGCGAATTACAAAGGACAAGGACTCAGAGGAAGCCATGACTAATCGTTAAAACATCCTTATGCTCGCTTACTTTTTCCAAATAGAACAACCGATTGTAGGTCAGGCCACTGCAGACAAAAAAAAAAAAAAAAAAAAGTGAAATCATGCTGCAAATCCAAGAGTCTTCTTGGTTTGCATCCTCAGGAAATCGGCATGGGGTGGACACTGTGGCATGGGGTGGACACTGGGGTTTGGAAGTGTTTGACTGGGAGTGTACACCCTTACAGAGAAATGAACAGTCTAGATTGTCCATGGTAGGTTTATTTTTTATAAATTGATGTGTATTTGATCGCGTGAAACAAGTATTTGATCCCGTACCAACCAGCAAGAATTCCGACTCCCACACCCCAAATTAGTCGTGTCCCTTTAAGAAAAGTGCTCTAATATCGACTCATTATGTGTATAAAAGACGTCACAGAATCAACCTCTTCCATTCAAACCTCTCCACCACCATGGGAAAGACCAAAGAGATGTCAAAGGATGTCAGGGACGAGATTGTAGACCTGCACAAGGCTGGAATGGGCTACAAATGGGAATGGGCAAGAAGCTTGTTGAGAAAGAGACCACTGTTGGCACGATTATTTAAAAATGGAAGAAATACAAGAAAGTCAAATCGCCCTCGCTCTGGAGCTCCATGCAAAATCTCACCTCATGGGGTGAGGATGATTCTGAGAAAGGTGAGGGATCAGATCAGAATTACACAGGAGGAGCTTGTTAATTATCTCAACGGAGCTGTGACCACAGTCACCAAGAAAACCATTGGTAACACACCAAGGTCTCTCTGCTCAAGAATGCACATGAACGGACCCGTCTAAAGTTTGCCAACGAACACCTGAATGATTCAGAGAAGACTTAGGAGAATGTCATGTGGTCAGATGAGACCAAAATTGAGCTCTTTGGCATTAACTTGACTCGCCGTGTTTGGAGGCAGAGAAATGCTGAATATTTTTGGAAACAGGAGGAAACATTCTGCTTTGGGGCTGTTTCTCTGCTGAGGGCACAGGAATGTTTCACCACATGAACAGGGCCATGCTCTGTAGCATCTTGGATAAGAACCTCCTGGCCTCAGCCAGAACACTGAAGATGGGTCATGGACAGGTCTTCCAGCATGACAATGACCAATAACATACGGCCAAGACAACAATCTGATGGTCTTGAAGCCCATTCCAGCCTGGTGCAGGTCTACAATCTCATCCCTGACGTCCTTCGACAGCTCTTTGGTCTTGCCCATGGTGGTGGAGAGGTTTGACTGGAAGAGGTTGATTCTGTGACGGATGTCTTACACACACACACACACACACACACACACACGAGTTGATATTAGGAGCACTTTCTTAAAGGGACAGGACAAATTTGGATTTGTGGGAGTCTTGCTGGTTGGTACTGGATCAAATACAATCTCAGAGTTATAGTAGAAGACGATTGATAATTTTGCAGCCAATATAATTATATAGGCAAATATTCTCTACTCAATATTTTGCTTGTTTGTTCTTGTTATTATAAGCAGCAAGGCAACAACTACGTCTAAGGGAATTTAATGCGTAGGCGTCCGTTTGTACAGCGAGTAGGCAGAATTGAAAGGCGAAAACAAAACTGTTGCACCCTTATTCCACATTTCTGCAGATCAGGACTGCGAAACGGATTAAAGCTCGTTATCCAGGTTCTACTCCGGGTAAGAAAGAGAGGGTGAGGCAGTCATGGATGGGAGCAAGTGTTTTTAAAAATGGTATTCAAGCCAGTTCTCATGGATATCATCAATTCCTCCTGTCAGAGTAGTTTCACAACATACCTACGATATCCATTGCACAATCGGCAAAAGGAGAGCCCACATCAAACGTGCCATGTTTAAAGAGCTGTCATTTCCTCCTGTTCCGCCCACCACTCTTCGCCCGTTCCTACGCCGCGTTCTCAGAGAAGAGGTGTGGGGGATTCTCCTGGCGGGATAAGCAACCCCAGGGAGGGATGTTCGAGCCCAGGGGAAATATGAGTAGGTCCCATTAGAGAGCGCGAGCGTAAAGTCAGCCTCACAAAGACTCCTGAACATGGGAAAACAGTCATGCCCTGGAGCGGCTAGGAGGCGTGAGAAGTGGGGATGAGATATGAAAACATGACATGCTTTGCTGTTTGGATCCGCTGGGACAATGCTCTCTCACTAGCTTTTTTTTTTCTTCCCTTTCTCACACTCGATCTCTTCTCCATGTTTGATCTTGCCAAGAAGAAAAACTCTCGGTTGTCCCTACGCGCAGTAACGGGCATACGGAACAGACGCCTTTTCAACACATCCTCCACACTTGATCATACCATTCAATGACATCCAAACCGATTATTTTTAGGTCTACATTATGGCACACGAGTGTCACGATAAGGCATTTCACCAGAAACGCAACGCCTTCCCGAGCGACATGAACGCTTTTGCATTCTTGCTACTGTTCCACCAAAATTGCATTTCAGGTTCTGGAGATTAGCAGATAGAGTATATTTTTCAACACTCACCAACATGTTGACACAAGAGATCACTACCTAGTAACTGACAAAGGATCTTTTACTTTTCTTACTAACAAAACACAATGGAACACAACGCATAGGCCAAATGCCACGTGATTTACCCAGTGTTTATTAGTATCACATTCTGATTCAGATTTCGAAGCCTCAAGTTTATTTCCCTTAGTCTTGTCCCATCTGGAGAGACTAATTAAAGAGCAAAATACCTACAAGATGAAACGGGGGGGGGGGAACTGATTTACGGGGGAGAATACTGCAAAGCGCTAGGACATGTTGAAACAGGGAATAATAAAAAAAAAAAAAAAATGCTGACCAAAGGAAAATCAGCTTTAATAACTAGGAACGCTATGAACTGAGGAACTGCGATTTTGGGGCACGGTATTAGCCAACGTCGACTGAGCGAGCACTAGTGATAATTACACAGCGTCCTGGGCGTTGGAGTGCAATTACCTGTTGCACACAGAGCGATGAAGGTCTGCACATGCTTGCGGATCAGGTCCAGCTTATCCTCAGGCAGCGGCAGCCTCTTCACTATGTGTTCGATGAAGTCGTTCGGAGTGACAGCGGCCAGGTTCCACTTCAATTTACCAAGAACCACCAGTTCCCATTCCTAAAAAAGTATTGAAGATCCAACAAAGAAACAATGATCTAAAGTGGTACAAAAGTTATTTGATTTTTTTTTTTTTATTAAGATGTTGATGCAATGTTTTAGTAAATGTAGGTAATCAGAGCATATGTCATGAGGGATCAGTGTCGTGTGCGATATTGGCTGAATGCAGAGTCTATCTAAAGCATCTTTGGTATTTTGAGTTCTGCTGGAAGTGGAATATAAATTGATGAAATACTAGTTGGCTTTCGAGCTTGTTGACCCAAGGGATTCTGGATATGTCAACATTGGTTCATAATTCATTTTTGCTATTTTCTTTTCCACTCTGAGTGAATGTGAACAACCTTAAATCTTATTCCCAGCTAGGGCATAGGGGACACAACCAAACCTTTTTTTTTTTATTAGTTTATAAACGTTTCTAAATGAAATAAAATCACAAAAATACGAGGTTAGTCAATCTATGACTAACTACAAAGCAAAAGTGTCTAGATAAGGGGGGGGGGGGGGGGAAAAAAAAAAAAAAAAAAAAAAAAACAGGTGTATTGTATAGAATTGTGAGCTTTTTCGTTTTTACCAACAGGGCAAACAATCTCCCGGGTGAATCGGCTTCATACTGATTTCCTCATCGTGGCGTTGTGATTTTGGAATTTTTGAAGGCACGAAGTCTTGATCCCTGGACTATATAATGGTATTCACACTCCAGAGAGACATAAGCAGAGTAGAGCCAGGCTAGCGCTACATTACTGTCTCTGGCTTATCATAAATCTACTAAGCTCTATAAGGAAAAAAAAAAAGAAAACACCACCAGTGACCTCACAGCATCTGTTCATTATCAGGTATTCTACTCCTGAGAATGCAAAGTCAGTCTGTGTGATACGAGCAGAGACTGGAAAGCACTTCATTCAGTCTCGTCTCCCCCCCCAAAAAAAAATTCAAACACTTCAAATGAATGATGAATATTCAAATTCAACTCGACTACTAATTAAAAATTTATTGCTGTAATTATAATTGGACTTCTTTTCATAGATTTTAAATTAGACATGCAAACTATATTACTGCCTTCAGGGAAACGTGAGCAGATTAAGCTGTAACTTCAGGGCAATAACTGTCGGAAAAGCTCAATTTTGCATCGAGCGAAATGGCAAAAACAGGGATTACCACTAATGCCACTAAAGACGACTAGATCCAAAATTATCCACCCCGGAAACTTTCAATCGCACGGAAATCATGTCAACGGCGTCGATTTTTACCTCGTTCAGGAAACACAAAGTGAGGTTCTAGTCTGAAGAGGACCGCGAGAGTGAATGGCTAATTGAGCATAATTAGGCTCGCCACCGACTACTTGTTTCGAATCAGGATGGTTTTCTTCATCAGTGAACCACATGCACTTAGTCATGACTTGGATCACTGCGTCAGCCATTTAACCCCCTAACCTGTACCGATGACGTTTCTGTTCAGCTGACCAGGAGGCTGTCTTGCGATCGAAACCTCTGTAACTGAACTGAAGTTTGAGCGCACCATCGCCGATGCACGATTTCCTTTCTGCCTCTGCATACCCGGGTTTCAGCATCAGAATGGCTCACCCACAGGTACAAACAGCTCAGATCTTTAGAAGGTGGCAAACAGATCAAAAGTACTTTGCAATGTACAGAAAAAAAAAGGCTGAGAAACCATTCAGTGCTTTTTTTGTTTCGGTTTCGCTGTTACTTTTTTAAAATTATTGGGGTTTTTTTCTTTATCCACTCATATGGATTTCGGTGTATTCAATTTACAGAAATGCCATAATTAGACAGTCTACAAAAAAAAAGCTGTTTATGCAGCATCCCTAATATCATGTACGATACGCAATCGACACGCAACAACAGCATGTAACGAATAAATATTTGACTATACAAAAGGAGAAGAGTTTGCGACTATAATTTGCTTACGCCAAAGCGTTGAGACAAAGCCGAGTGCTGACTAGCTGTGCTTGCAACACACTTTATATACCCACTTCCTCATTTTGGTGCTACTGCCTGGAGTGAGGGATTCATTTTCAAGAAGTCTGTAGCGGTAACAAAACTTGAACTTGAACCAGGCCATCTCTGGTTTCCTGCATCTTTGAACTCCAGTGTCAACTGGTAGACCAGATTTAAAATAAATAAAAATAACAATAAAAAAAAATAACAATTGTAATTTGGCTTAAAGAAGCAAATTCGTGTTCTCCTTGACAAGAATCGACACAGTTCTGTTGATCTCCACCACAAAGACAGAAACTGATGAGCCTGTGGTGAGAAATATGCACGCATACATCCTCAACGTTTCGAACGAGGACTTTTGATTGCACAGCGAACGCACTCGGGAGGTTCCGACCTCCAGCCGAGCAGAAAGACACGGTTTTGTTTCGACTTTTCTTTTTTTTCTTGACCACACTGTGGGAGAATGGCACATCGCTGTGGAATGTTTCTGGAATTATGAAATTTGGATTTGGCCAGCTTGTGTTGTTAGAGTTGCCAAGGTTGCTCTCAGATCTTTGGCTTCTTCTAGAAGCATACACACTACAGAAATATACATTCATTCTGTAAACCATTTATTACTTAAATCCCTGGTAGAATGACAATTAGGATGGTGATTATTGTGATGTGACACTTCCTAAGAAGAATCCATAGGTTTTCCCATCTTATGTAACACATGTTACAAATCAGCTCTATTGTGTGTGTGTGTGTGTGTGTGTGTGTTTTTAACTCCACCGGAACTGGAAAACCAGATATTATACCTCATCTGGGCACAGTGATAGAAATTGATTTACATATTTGCCACTAGATGGGGATAGAGATCTGCGAGTGGCTGTACTGCTAACGCAACTACATTATCTTCCCCTTCATCACACTTTAGAACATCCAGCATTCACCAGCTAGACTCTGCAAAGTTCTTGTTTGCTCTCTCATTGTCTTTAATTGCAGAAAGCAATTCAAGTCTCTTGTGTCATGATAGTAGGAATTGTTTATTTTATTTTTTATATATTGAAAATAAAAGCATTTTGTGATTTTATATATATATATATATATATAAATGCAAGTAAAAAATAAATAAATAAAAAAAAGTTTAAGCCATTATAATATTTTAACAAACTTTTAACCACCTCCTGGGTCAAATATCTACATTGCATTTAGGTGCTTACCAGAAGTTCCTGCTGTCGGATGGAGTTATCTGTGTAGATACAGAGCTTTTCTGCAGTTAGAGGACGCGTCTCTTTCAGTTTGGACGCCAGAAACATGCACACCGCGCCGAGCAACTGCAGGTTACACTTTCTGGTGGGCACAACGGCTAAAAATCTGTCCAAGTAGTTCATAGCCAGTGGGAAAACTTCCTCCTCGCACTTTTGTTCCTCGCAGACCTGCAAAAGGCAGGAGAGCGACGAGCATGAGTTCAGCCGGAGGAAGAAACACGTGGTGCATGAAACTTACCAAGAGAGTGTGAGATCCACATTTCTTTAGAAAATAAATAGCAGCAATCTTGCTCTTTAGTAGAAAAAGAATCATTACAGTAATGTAGAGTGGAAGATCATATCTGATCGCCTGCAAACTTTTACCCGTGCAGTGGAATTTATATGTTTTAATTTTTTATTTTTTTTTTAAGGCTAGAAATACTAAAAATTCTATCTACAGAACTGAATTCCTTCAGTCCATTCAGTAAGAAATGAATTCAAGTCACAAATCACTCGAGCCAAAAAACAGCCTTGAAGCACAGTAGGCTTCGGAGCAGCTCATGCGGGGTTTTTTTTTTTATTCGACATATTTTCATAAAATATTTAAAAATAGAAATAAATTGTCCACGACTACAATTGACACATAAAAATGATCAGAAGTCCATTCGACATCATTCCCGACAATTGCCAAATATTCAGATTCACGTTTTCTGTAATAAAAACGCGATTTTGTTGGGGACGGATCGGGCAGCGCTTGACGTGAACGTCGCCATCGCATCGAAATACTACTTTGAAAAATTTGTATAAATTAACGCGTTCGCGTCATGTGAACATTCAACACATGAAAATAAAGCCCAATTCCTTGGCTAACGTTCCCGACAAAAAACAAAGACATTAAACAAACATTTCGGGGAGAAATGAACTTAATTCCTAGGCTACACCGATTTTGCTCGTTGGGTTTTGAGGGAGCAGCTGAAAAGGCCCTCGCCCTTCCGCGAACACATATTTGGAAAAATTGTAACAAAATATTCGCGATACAATTCGCACGATTTATAACCCAAAACGTGGAGTTGAGATGTTCTTCTGTCTGCCCAGTGACATTGAAAAATCTTTCGTGACGTTTGAAGATATTTAATTACAAAAAGAAGACAGACCTAATCTGGGGGAAGGAAGAAAAAAAAAAAAAAAAACAACATGGCGTTTTGCGATTGCAGCTACCAGGGGGAAAGTAGTGAACTGCATACGTGTGCATGGAAATATTTATCGAAAAATAAATAAATAAATAAATAAATAAATAACATTATGGAGTAGGAGACGCTCTTCTGCACAATCGATCGCCTTTTATTCGGATTTACACTGCGGGTTTTTTTTTCCCATCCTTCTTTTGCAATCGGGTCGTCCTCTCCAAAAACCTACGACACAACCATGAACTCGATCCAAAACGCACTAAAATAAACGCCCTGAAAAAAAATTCGGCCTTGTCCGTTCGGAACCGTTAAAAGAACATGTCTGGTTTCCGTTCACGGCCCAGAACCTACAGGTTGACAGTGAACCTGGGTTGATCTCGAGCTGTTTTTCAGTTCTGAGGAAATACCCTAAAGTTCTCACACACACACACAAACCTCCAGCATCCAGGTGGCCACCATCCTGCGCATGA
>JAAIIK010000096.1:187248-201231 GCA_014706435.1 Silurus glanis
TATATATATATATATATATATATATATATATATATATATATATATATATTTATATACACACACACACACACACACACACACACACAATGAAAGAAAATATTATATATCAAGTCAAGTCAAGAGGCTTTTGTTGTCATTTCTACTGTACACAGTGGTACACAGTACACAGTAAAAATGAGACAACGTTCCTCCAGAACCCTGGTGCTACAATAAACTACATAGAGCTACAACACACAACATAAAGCTACATAAAGTGCATCGAGTGCAACCGAGTGAAAACAGTGCAGACAAAAAAACTGTACAGACAGACAACACAAGACAGTGTGGGACAATACACATAACAGAAAATAACACATATAATATATATATACGTGTGTGTGTGTGTGTGTGTGTGTGTGTTTGTGAATTAAATAGGAGGGATGGATGGATATGTATGACAGATATTAACAGAAGTACAGATTAAAGTGACCCAGTATGATTGTGATTGTCATTAAAGTGTTCACTTTAAAAAAAAATTATACATTAACAGCTGTGTCCTTTGGTGCCATTTATAAGCTCACATCCACAAAAAATAAAGAAATGAAAAGATACAGCTGAAAACAGAATACGTTCGATTCACAGTCGACTTTATTCAAGGCGATTCAGAGGTCGAGAACAGAGTGTAATTTCTGTGCTGTTACCTGCCACCATCGCATTCGGACTGAATCTTACATACAGCGTACGGTATGAAGGCAAACCGGGGAGAGACACAGGATGTCGGAATGCAGTTGTAGCAATCAAAGCGTGTACCCTGTCATCAATCTGACCACTCGGTGACTCACCTGCATTCAGAGCAACAATATTTTAGTATTTTAGAAATGTTTTAGGATCAATCTTGCAGTGTGAGCGCACCTACACCAAGGCAACAAAGCTGAACCAAAGAAAACATGCCCTCAACCAACGAGTTCAGCTAAAAGCATATTGAGCAGCACCATGGCAAACTAAGTCTTAAGCCAGGTCCCAATTGTGCGATTTTGGTCATGATTCGATCGTCTGAGACAAATTGTGGAAATCCTAAAAGATATATTACAAAGCTGAAATCTGTAGTTTTTGATCGCTGGTTGTTCACACGTTCGCCGACTGCGGCTTAATGGCCAATTATTTATTTCCTCTGATAAAATTCTGGCAGCGGCAGCAGATTTCAGACTCTTTCCTACAGTGTGACTTCTCTTACGATGACCGTCAAACCAGGTACCAATAGGAGCGCCGAACCTGATGACGCGATTAGCGCTAGCGACAACTTCAAACCAACTCGAAACGAGTCAGGTGGACAGTAAAGCAAGTAGAGAAACTTATTGAGTTATGGAGGGAAAAGGAGTGTTTGTATGATGTTTTTTATTTATTATCAAGGCATGTCATGAACATTAACGCTACAGATCGTTTTTTTGTTTGCTGCTCACTACCTTTACCAAGAGAACACAGGTCTGAATGTGTTACGAATTGATGACATAAAACAAAAGGAGTCTTTTTCCCAGGTTTTGACTGTCATACAGTCTGAAATTATAATAACTGAGATCCTACAGTGTGACATGCGGGATCGTGTTCATACAGTCTGACAAGCAACAATCGCAAAGGACTATAAAAATCACAGTGTGCGTTCAGGATTACCTTCTTAATCAGTGATGCTGGACATCTGCAGTAGATCCAATAACATACCTTTATAACCCCTACTGTATGGTTTTGATGAGGTAAAAATTCATCACTCAAGTAACTGTTGCTAACAAATGGCTCACTTCGAAGTGTCTACATTCTTTCACATTTCTTGCACACACAAGAAATGTTGAAAATGGCTACACTGGACGACCTTTAAGTTTCCAAGATGATGATTCAATGAGTGTGAGAGGAAACTCTTGTGGAAGGAATGTGTGACCGAACAAAACAGTCACAATGACCACAGTACTACATCGTCTACCATCGTGTTCATTTTGAGTTGAATGGGTCAGTGAAACAAATGTCATTAGTATCGAATGTCTTTATTTTCTTTATTAATACAATTAAAATGGCATTTTTAAATGTGATTCACTCTGAAGAGTAGTCGAGAAAAACTCTGTCTTCCACACACAAACACAACATCAGTGTGAAAAGGATCTAATTTATCCAGATTTGTTTGGATATCATCTGAATGTGATTTCCTGTTGTGAAATTGTTGAATAGTCTGTAATCACACAGACATAAGCCTTATTGGTTCAGTTTTGTAATCGAATAACATCAAATTATCATTAAATTTAAATCTTTAAATACAATTCGTCCACTTTCTGGAGATAACAGGACTTTGTTTCTAGTTGAGCTAACTGCAAAAGTGTAGGTTTCCAAACTTCCTACAGTTTCTGTTAAAAGTTTGGAAACATCTACTCTTTTATGGTTTTTGAGAGACGCATGCAGGTTCCTTTTGTTTCTATGCAACAAAATAGATAATACAATGGTATGCAGATTTCCTTTGACAAAATGAATAGACAGGAGAGACAGGGCCACGGAAAGAGTCTGTAGGTCCCCGACCCTCTTAAGGGAGAAGATTGCCAGGAGAAAGGCGGTCTTAACCGACAAATACCTAAGGGCCACTTCAAAGGGGGGCTCAGATAGAGCCACCAGCACAACGGCCAAGTTCCACACAGGCTTTGGGTTGTGTCCTGGGCCTCAGCCTCCGGTTGCCTTGTAGGAAACTTGTCACGGGGGGGGGGGGGGTGTTTCCCCAGCGACAATAAGCCATGATAGCGGAGACATAAACCTTCAGGGTTGATGGAGCCAACCCTGCGGCAAACTGTTCCTGTAGGAACTCCAGAACTGAACCAACTGGGCAGTTATCTAGGTCCAACTGGTGGTGCT
The DNA here is from genome assembly GCA_014706435.1 of Silurus glanis. Classification (NCBI taxonomy): domain Eukaryota; kingdom Metazoa; phylum Chordata; class Actinopteri; order Siluriformes; family Siluridae; genus Silurus; species Silurus glanis. The sequence continues at coordinate 190,111 of JAAIIK010000096.1, forward strand.
CACACCATGTTGTGAACAGATGCCATTTAGTGGCATACAACCTCCACATGGAGGGAGCTCTGAAATGGAGAATGGTCTCTACTACCTCAGTAGAGAGACCAGCTTGGTGAAGGTGCGGGGTAAGAGTGCTAGGCCGTACGGGAGGACCCGATATTGGTAAGCTTCGCCCCCGAAAGCAAACCTCAGGAACCTCCAGTTAGAAGGAAGGATGTATATGTGGAAATAGGTCTCCTTGAGAGTGAGCATCTTGAACCTGAGCCTCTTGAGTGAGCGGTTCAAAGAGTGTAGATCTAGGATCGGCCGCATTCCGCCATCCTTCTTTGAAACAACGAAGAACTGGCTGTAGTAGCCTGACTCTCTGACTAAGGGAGGAACCACCTCGATGGCCCCTTTTCTTTAGCAGAGTGCGCACTTCCTGTTCCAGGACCAGAGCCTGCTTGTGTCCCGCCATGGCGGGACACAACCCATTGAACCAGGGCGGAGGGGACCCGAACTGAATCGAGTAGCCCTTCTCTATTGTGTGCAGGACCCACCAGTATACATCTGGCAGCGTGCCGTTTCCTTGGTGGCTCTAAGGGTTAGGTCAGCAGCGCGACGTAACTCCTTGATGTCGTCAGCCCCAGAGTTAAAGCCCTCGTCCAACTCTCGCAGCAGATCGGCCTGGTATGCCTGCAACACACCCATAGTGTGGAGGCAGCCCACGGCTTGACCTGCTGCTGCGTAAGCCCTGCCTACTAAGGCCGAAGTGGCTCTCAACGGCTTAGTAGGCAACACCGGGGCCTTCATCGATGCTACACCTGGGGAGAGATAGCCAACTCTTTAACCCTGGGCATCTCCCAATAGCCGCACTCCTCAAACCCTACTATATTCGCATATAGCAAATGCAGAGGAAGGGTACGGGGCACATATGGGGTCTTCCAAGAGCTAGACACCTTGGTGTGTAGGTCAGGAAAAAAACGGTAGGCCCCGGGGCGGAGGCTGTGCCACAGGACGCAGAAAACGCTCATCCAGCTTGCTGGGAATGCGTTGCTTCCGCTTCTCGTCGGGCCAAGCTACCTCTAAGTTCTTCTGTTGAAGAACTTAGAGTTTGCAAAAATGGCAAATACACAATCGACAGCACTTTCTTCCACTCATTCAATGTGTCTCATAAACCATAAAAAACAAGATGTTTCCAAGTTTTTTACAGGCACTGTGTAGCAAAAGATGCATGAATGATTTGATGTACAAGTTGTTCTTTGTGTCTCACAACCTAATAGAGGACTATAGACATCTCAAGTCTGCGTTTCCGGTTGCAGGAACTCTGAACAACTGACCTTTTGGATGCTTAGTGTATACAGTAGCATTGAGAATGTCTGCAGATATGAATATATGCAATTATTATTATTTTTTGACACAGAAACAGTCGCATTAATAACAAATGACTTCTTGGCTCTCTTGGAATGCCTGTAGATCTAAAACCAAACCATGTCAGCATGAGATAATGAAGTTCAAACCTTAGTATGGACCAAGAAAAAACATCTGGATTTCTGGTTGAGCAACACTTCCTGTGACACACTGCCTCTCCTTGATAAGGAATCTGGCTAATTGGCTAACGCATGCCCCGATTCCTGTTTCGCATATCTTAGTACGGCTCTATCAGTGGAAGGAATGAGATCAGCTGGATGCCATCTGAAGTTGGCGTTGATGCTGGAGGATGTCTGAAGATTGTTTGAGTGTGAGCGTGTGAGGTCCTATTTATTTTGAGGTAAAGCGTGGAGTGGGAAAATGCTTTAAACGAAGAGTTGGTTCTGCTGAATGAAAACACCCGAGATGTTTGGGTTTTGTGGCTTTTTATAACCTGTTCCTTATCTGTCCACTCCGGAATCTGATCTCTTGGTGATTGCAAGGCCACATCACAGGACGGCGTTTCACCTTCCCTGTGCTCCCCTTTAATCACGTTAGCTCGTTCATAAGCAAATTGCTATTACTTACATAAGTGATAGCGGCGGCTTTCCCTCAGCCCTGATCGAATACACGTGTTTCCTAAAATACAGAGGAGACCGTTGTGTCACAGATGCGCTAGAGGGAAAATTACAGAATGAAAGAGAGAGTTAGAGGGGGAAAAACAGGACATCGGCATGCTGTGTCATGCAGCAGCTATAAAACGGGATGCAGGTCCTTTTTTTTTTTATCGGTCTGAGAAGAAGGGCTATTTTTAGTTGTTGCATTAGGCAGGGGAAGTGTAAACAGTGGCCCATACCCGGAGGCAGACGTGTGGATGACAAACAGCCAGTGGATTCTCTGACAGATTCAGCCACAGCGAGGACTCTGGGGGTCAACCTGAAAGAATGTGGCCATAGGCATTGAACTAAACCACCCGCATTGTTTTGGAGCTTCATTTTTTTTTTCTCCTCCATCCCCCCTCTCTCTCTCTCTCTCTCTCTCTCTCTCTCCCTGTCTCTCTCTTTCTATCCCTCGGTTTTCCTCTGAAGGTAATCTCTGTCACCCTGTGATTCTCAGCTATGTGCTTCAAGTCTTTCAGTCTGGGGAGGGAATGCTAAGATCCCATTCATTGAGGAAAAGAGCTTTTGCGGGGATTTTCAGATACCCCCCTACAAACACCTACCCACCCACACACACACACACACACACACACACACACACACACACACACACACACACACATATACATACACACACATACACACCAGGTTCACCGAGGCTTGACTTCCACTCTCTTGAGCTTCCCAGCATGTCAAGGGTCAGAACCCAGACCTCCTCAATGATGGATCAAACCCCCCAATTCAACCCCCCTCCCCTGCGGCCGCTTTCCACTCTTTTACCTCTTGTTCTCTCGTTCTTTACAACTTTGGAACTTTTCAAGTCTCTCTCTCTCACACACACACACACACACACACACACACACAAACACACAGAATGACTGGACCTCCAAAAATTGCCCAATGAACTCTAGACCAATGGACCAGATCAGAACAACAAAATAGACCTAAAGATTTTTTTTTCCCCCTTTCATAATCACATTTCATGTGTAATTATGAGAGAACTATGGGATCATATTGGGGGGAAAAAAACACCATAAATGTGAAGATGCATTTATACCATGTTATATCCAGATACTGAACAACTAAAAAGTAATCATGAGCTCACGTAATCATTATTATATTAATTATAACCACAAGCACTATATGAAACTAACTGTAGGAAAATCATGGGGTAAAAAAGTGAAAAAAAAGAAGTAAAATAAATGATTGATAAGAATTCCACGTGAGAAATTGGGTCCCTTGCGGTACATGTGGAAAAACGAGGAACCAATCATGTGATAAATCGAAGATGGATTTGAACTGTGATTACTATAAAAGGTTCACAGGTTGCATTTCATCACTGCAACAATGATGGAATTGTAATGAATGGACATTTGGTGCCACCCAGATGAGAATAGATGCCCTTTTTGAGTCTGGTTCCTCTCAAGGTTTCTTCCTCACGCCATCTCAGGGAGTTTTTCTTTGCCACAGACGCCACTGGCTCGCTCATTAGGGGTAAACTTACAATTAAATGAAACAAACTTATATACGTTTTATCACTGCTTGATCTGTGTTTGAGACAGTGTCCATTGTTAAAAGCGCTATACAAATAAAAATTAATTGAATTCAATTGAATTGAAAAAATGACCAGGAAAATATAGAGCGTGTAATGTTTAATTTCTCGAGGGGCAAATGTCGAAGTCGAAACGCTAAACACTTATTCCATGCAAGTCCCAAAAGTGATCAATGAACATGTCCATGTCTGCCAAATTTAAGGTTGGGAAATGTATAACTCCAGTCATAACGTAAAACACATTTAATAAACGTGAAAATCCTACAAACCTTTTTTGTTCACTCATTTAGTATTATTTGACGTTCCCCAAATCTAGCATAAACATTCCTAGAATTAAGGAAAATCTCTGTAATATCTGTGGGGTATTTAACTCCAACCCAGTGGCAATGGACGGCAGAGGGGAAAACGCATCAGGGGCATGCAGTCCATCTGACCTGCCAAACCCTAATTATCCCTAATTACACCGTTAACACAAGCAGGCTGCTGTTGAAAAGGTCTCTGGGTGTTAGGGCAAGCATTTCCTGCTCGATGAACGGCCACCATCGCAGGAACTGCCTCTCAGTGCTTAAAGCTTCTGCTTTTTTCAGAACTGTCTCTCTGCTTTTATCTTTCAGAATCCAAACAGTAGATTGCCCCCCATTCCTGTACACAGTGTACAGTACCCACCATTCATCCAAAACTAAACACTTATTACTTCCACAGCTCTCAAAAAATACCATAGACACACATCCTTTCTTACACTGCATCTAGCTTTGACCCTGTGAAATTCATGCCTACGATGCATTAAACCAAATGTTTGTTTTGATGGAAGCCGCCTCCTTTTCCATTCCCTCCATTGTCCTCCTGGAAAGCCGCTGAACTACGAATCTACTAATCTTTAACTGCTAGGAGGGAAGGAGTACTTCTTCCCAGCGCCTGTGCTTCCGCACGTCTCCCTACACGTGACGGGTCCCACTCTTGCTGAAGCAAGAGGCATGGAAGTCTGTGAGAACCTAAAGACATAGTGCACCAACAGGTTTGCTTTCCACACCCTGTAAGAAAATAAATACTCTCTAATGACTGCTTATTAAAACATGAAATATGACCAAGAAGGAACGTGCACATTCCATAGAAAATCCATAACAAGCATGTACATGTTCTCCTATCAGAAGCGACATTAGAAAAACCAGGGGGAGGATGAAGTACATGTTTACAGTATTTACAGCGACTACACTCACAGGGCGAGCAAACCTCTGTTATCTGGTAAATGCCACACTGAGGGTTAATCAGTAAGAGAACAAGAAGCATTTTCATTTATCCATCATTCATTTATTCATACACTATATTGACAAAAGTACTGGAACACCTGACTGGTCCAACTGTATGTGGTTCTTTATCACAAAGTTGCAGGCACACAATTGTATTGGATGTCTGTGGATGCAGGAGCATGAAATTTTCCCTTTACTTCCAGCTCCATGAATGATATGCTTCACATGGATTGGAATGGAAGATCTCCTTCTATAGAACTCCAACCCTATTAAACACATTTGGGATGAATGTGAACGCTGACTGAACCCCAGACCTTCTCACCTCACCTACATCAGTACCTGACTTCACTAATACCCTTGTGGCTGAATTCAATCTCACACAAATCTCCACGAAATCTACTGGAACATCTTCCTAGAAGAGTGTTTATTATAAGAGCAAATTGGGACTAAATGTGGAATGGGATGTTCAAAAAGAATCACATATCAATCTTATGGTCAGCTGTCCACAACGTTTGTCTATAGAGTTTAACTATAAATCATCAACAATTAAGAAGTGCTGCTCGTTAACAGCTTGTCACAGTGGTAGATAAGATAAACACAACAAGATCATGATGTTTACCCACTGCATTGCCATATCAAACAACTATATCAGTTCCGGAAGATTCCCAGTTTACTATATCCCCATTCTGGATTAAACGTCAACATATCTAATGCCTAATGTACACTCAGAGTTCAACCTCTGGCTCAGGTGACAAATCAAACATGTATACTTCTATTGGAAACTCTGTCGTCTAGACAGATCTGCTTTACCCGTCATTATTAAACTCCTGCAGCCCATAATCCACCCCCTACAATAATCCACTCAGTTGCTCATTGAGTCAGACTCTGCACCGCTCCATAAGGGGCCTGGCAGCGCTCCGGATTGTGTTTCAGCTAGCATTAACCGTGCCAATATGACTGGGGTGGAAATTTCAAAAGCAACAAAAGTGCTGCAAAGACTCGAAAAAGAAAGGGTAGCTTCAAAAGCTGAGTAGAGTCATTTTGGTTATTCGCGGAAAAAACGAGATAATTCATGCTCCTGAGCCAAGTTATGAGGAAACTATTCTCTTGCCTCAAACAGTTAGGTCGGTGGGTGTGGGGTGTGGGATGTGGGATGTGGGGTGTGTGGTGGGGTGGGGGTTCTGGGCAAGTCCTCCCTCAGCTGTTCTTCTTATGTTTATCACCGAGGCATTTCCCAGGAAAAAAAGGAAAAACTCACAGAAGCAACAATGACCAGTTGTGGCATCCTTCCACCCTCATCACAATTAAAAGCACAATAAAAAATCTGACATTTTCTGCTTAGTTGCGTAGCAGACATGTGGGTTTAACAACCAGAGGGAAAAAAAATACTTCGCATTGTGTATTTTATTCACTTAGTATGTGTTTAATAAACCTAACATGCCTTACGTTGGGTACAAATCCTGCCATCTGCTGCACTACACACATCGGTCGAGGTGCACATCGGCTGACTCGCAGTTTTTAAAACAGAACAGTGCTCTCATAGAACAAACATTGGTGAATATCCTTATAAGTTTTCATCAAGGTTGGTCACATGATGTGATATGTCAGGAGAGTTAATTTCCAGTGGTGGACAGTAATGAAGTAAATGTAATTTGTTACTGTACTTAAGTAGCTTTTTTTTCCCCACATATCTGTACTTTACAGAAGTATTTCCATTTGGAGAAACTTTGAGTCAAAGTCAAATATCTTGTGAAATCACTCGTTCCGATTTCACAAGATTTTTGACTTTGACTCAAAGTTTCTCCAAATGGAAATACTTCCGTAAAGTACAGCTAGATAGATAAAAACTTAACTGCTCAAGCACGCAGCAAGCCACCAATCAGGGTAGCGCACATGCTCCGTGGATTGCCGCTTGGTGGAATCTACTTACAGTAGCACGAACATACAGTTCATACAGCATGCAGAACATTTTGAGAGGAATAATACAAATAAACCTTAAACCGGATCTGCCTGCTCTCAAATCCTGTTATTTCATTTGGTTCATTTCATTTGTTTCATTTAGTTTAAACTAGAAACTCTTTAGTTTCAAGGATTTGGGCTCATGATTATTGTAATAGATATAAATCAGAGTTTGACTCATTAATATCATTCTATTAATAGATCAGTGTGCTGAGAGTCACATTCGAGTCTTTTCACATAAACTGAGTTGATTAAGTCTTGTGACACAAATGATAATAGGAACATTATAGTCATAATAAGTTATAGTACTGTGAATACTTAGGTACTTTTGTAGGCAAATACTTTTGCACTTTTACTCAAGTGAAAGTTTAAAGGGACACTTTTACATTTACTGGAGTCACATTTTATCGAGTGAATCTCTACTTTTACTGAACTACATGGTTTGTGTACTTTCCCATAGTCTCTATTATTAGACTAGCTTACTAATAGACTAACTAGGGTACCATTGTTATTATATTCTTCATTATCATCAACTTCATTAACTTAAATTGAGTTTTTATGCAGTTACCAAGTAACTAAAACGTCGTCCACTTCTCTAGCAGACTAGCTAATAAATGTAGCATTTATCTGCCTTCCTGCAGAGGGCCACAAGTCAGGTACGCATATGCATAACTCACAGCATAAATCAGATCAAAAGAAAACCTTTTACTTTACAGGAGTTTGCCCTCAAGCTGTTCCAAACATTCTCCTGATCTACACGCTGCTCCCCAAACCTTATTCGTTTTAGAGAAGTCCTATATCGGGCATGTAAGAAACTAAAGGTTATAAAAGGTAAAACAACGTTGGTTTCTGCCATCTATCAGTTTTATGAACAACCTGAGAAGGAAATTAACTTTTTTTTTTTTTTTTCCAGCCAGAAAATAATGAGCTTGTGAAAATGATTGTATATAGATGACCCATTAGTCTCGTATGGATCCAATTGGTCTGAACAGAGCTAGCTTCAAACAATCGGGAATAAATCAAGCTAACGTTATGAGGGGACCAAGGTAAGAAGGATCGAGGGAGGGAGGGAGGGAAGGGTGAGAAGAAAGGAGGGAGGTTGGAATACAGGCTAATGACATCCGCTTTCGCTATGGCGCAAAAGTGCTGGGAATACATTCCTGAGCCGACCACAGGGGTTACAGAGTGGAGAGCGGCACGGCCGCCTGCAGACAATTATCAGTGACAGGGCTCGGCCTGCGTTCGGCACATGGGATTTGAGGTGTGTGCACGTTTTTTATGTGTGTTGCCGAGGAAGGTGGGGCGCTAGATGGCTCTCAGACAAAACAGCAGATAGTTTCCTGGGGAGTTAGCAAATCCTGCCAGGTGCTTTATACAAAGGGGCATAGATACAGCACACACAATGAAGTCACAAGGGGTTTGTATTGCCGTTCGTTTGAAGCTAGTGCCAAAACTTCGTACCATGACCTTGCTCTCTTCCAATTTTTTTCTTTTTTTTGGATGTTACTAAGTAACAAGGTAACCTCTTGCCTATATCAACAACAGCATCCTGCGAAATTCTTCCCATGCTCATCTCAAACATATTATATATACGTATAGCATACACAATATTTCCGATCATAGACCCGCCATTGAATTTATTGCATTTGGGTATGTTGCATTTGGGTCACGCATCAGCAGGTATCAAGAGATGATCCATTATTGTTATTGCTTTAACAAATTTCAGTGAGAGCCGATTCCGGGAAAAGATGAGAAAGTATGTGGAATGCGTATCTTTGAAAAGATGTCAGTTTGTCCCAAGGCACTCATCAGGGTTTCTTAAATTGTTTGGGAACAGGTCAATCTATAAACGATGAATGGCTCGAGATAAGACTGGAATGTGTTTTCAGGTGTCAGACACGGCGGAGAAGCAGGTGTGCTCAATCCTCAGCATTTAAAGGGAAAACCTCAAAGGTATTTTTCCCGGCTGTGGAAAAAAATAGGTTGGTTCATCTCATTTAGACGATTATCAGAACTTTACTATTGTTGGTGAACAGTCATGCTTACATTCAGGGATGAGCAGGGTAGACGATGTATGCAAAATACGCCAGCGGTCCCCAACCTTTTATGCGCCACGGTTTAATGTCAGACAATATTTTCACGGGCCGGCCTTTAAGGTGTGGCGGATAAATACAACAAAATAAAATGGTACGACCCTAAAACCTGGTATTTTCTAAATATAAAAAGAAACGTGAATCCACTGTGTTGTTTTTTGTTCATTTTGCTCGCTTGGGGGTTTGAATTTAGCGGTAATGTATTATGTGTTAGCGGCTGGAGCAGCCCCTTCAAGAAGGTATGGGATGGAGGTAAGACATGTGACCGAGGCATCATGACCTGCATCAAGAGTGAGTCATAGACAGATGTGGCGGAGAGAATCCGGTCATTTTCCAACATAAAACACCGTTCAGAATCAGATAATAAATAAAACGGAAATAGTGTAAGTTAGTGTATTCTTTCTGTGCGGCCCGGTACCAATTGACCCACGGACCGGTGCCGGTCCGCAGCGCGGGGGTTGGGGACCACTGATGTACGCAATACATACAAGTATCAGATACAGTAGCACCAGTGTTGAACAGTAACGAAGTAAATGTAATTGGTTACTGTACTTAAGTAGCTTTTTCACGTATCTGTACTTTACTGAAGTGTTTCCATTTGGAGAGACGTTTCCTTTAACTTACATTTTGCGAAATCAGTCGTTTCTTTTTATGTAAGAGTGGAAAAAACATCAATCAGGGTCGAGCGCGCGCTCTGTTTTGACTGGCGCTCGGTGGGATCTACTTAGCATGAACATACAGTTCAGCGTCACTTCAACAGAAAGGCAGAATATTTTGAAAGTAATAAATGATGGAAGAAACTTTTCCCAACACCCGTGAACTTTTTTGAAGCAGCTACAAAGAAGATTTTGATGATAATGATCATTGATTTGAATAAATAGTTAGTAAATAAATAAAAATAATATAGTAAATAAATAGTAAATATTAATCCGTGTTCGAGTCATTAATATCATTCTATTAATAGATCAGTGTGCTGAGAGTCACATCAGAGTCTTTTCACATAAACTGAGTTGATTAAGTAAAGAGTCTTGTGATAAAAATGATAATAAAAACATTATAGATATAATAAATCAGTACTTTGGAGACTTATGTACATTCGAAGGCAAAAACGTTTGTACTTTTACTCAATTAAAGTTTAAAGGGACACTTTTACTGTTACTGGAGTCGTATTTTACCGAGTAAATCTCTACTTTTACTCAAGTGCAGGGTTTGTGTACTTTGTTCACCACTTAGTAGCACACAGGTAACACTGGTTTATACCTGCAGCTGGGTGAAAGAAACAATTCTTGAATTTTCTTAATCAGAAACAGTTTTCTCAGCATCTCCAGAAGTGGTTCCAGCTGCAAGGCAAATAGGCATCAATATATGAATAAATGCTTGTGGACACCTGACCAAAAGATTGTGCTTCTTTTTGAACCTCCCATTCCACATTTATTTCCCATTTCCTGTTATAATAACCTCCACTCTTTGGCTGTTCCAAAAGATTTTGGTTGCTGAGATTCATTCAGTTCCAAAGGCGTTAGTTCTTCCTCGTACGTGTTCGGCATCGATGGAATCTCGATTATTGTGAAATCTCCTTCCTCATGATAGTCGTAATAGCATTTCTTTCTTTCTTTCTTTCTTTCTTTCTTTCTTTCTTTCTTCCTTCCTTCCTTCCCTCTTCTTTCTATCTATCTTTCTTTCTTTCTTTCTTCCCTCTTCTTTCTTTCTTTCTTTCCTTCCTTCCTTCCTTCCTTCCTTCCTTCCTTCCTTCTTTCTTTCTTTCTTTCCTTCCTTCCTTCCTTCCTTCCTTCCTTCCTTCTTTCCTTCCTTCCTTCCTTCTTTCTTTCTTTCTTTCTTTCTTTCTTTCCTTCCTTCCTTCCTTCCTTCCTTCCTTCCTTCTTTCTTTCTTTCTTTCTTTCTTTCTTTCTTTCTTTCCTTCCTTCTTTCTTTCCTTCCTTCCTTCTTTCTTTCTTTCTTTCTTTCTTTCTTTCCTTCTTTCTTTCTTTCTTTCTTTCCTTCCTTCTTTCTTTCTTTCTTTCTTTCTTTCGAAACATAATTTTGGCAGGCATATTAATGATATTTTAAACCAATTTTTTATTGGTTGTTTAGTGTTTTATTATTTTATAGTGTTTTATTAGTTTGATGTGTTTTAACTGTACATAAGGGGTCCTCAAGTGTTGTGCCTATGATAAATAAAATGATAGATAGATAGATAGATAGATAGATAGATAGATAGATAGATAGAT
>JAAIIK010000096.1:201241-228683 GCA_014706435.1 Silurus glanis
AGATAGATAGATAGATAGATAGATAGATAGATAGATAGATAGATAGAACTTTATTGTCATTGCACGGTACACAGCAACAAAATGCAGTTTATGCAGAAGTTACATGCAGTGTTTATACAGTGATTTAACAGTGTAGTGTAGAGTTCAGTAGGGCGATGGTTGATGGAAAGAAGCTGTCCCTGAACCTGCTGGTTCTGGTGCGTATTAATATTATTATTAATAATAATGTGAAGTACTGATGTAGGTGAGGTGAGGAGGCCTGGTGTGCACTCAGCGTTCACATTCATCCCAATGGTGTTCAAAAGGGTTTAACAGCTCAATTGCACTTCAAACCATGTAAAGCACATCTTCATATAGCTGAATTTGTGCAGATGTGCAATGTCATGCTAGAACAGGTTTGGATCTCCTAGTTCAAGTGAAGGTAAAAACATCCTATAGAACTTTGTGGTAACAGTTTGGGGAAGAACCTCATATGTCTGGAAAAGTCCCAATCTATTTGTTCATTTGGTGTATATAGAAAATGTATTAAAACAATATAAATATGACATCTGGACACATATTTGGGTCATATTTGTGATATGTGCTGTGTGTATAAAATAGAAGCAATCTGCAATGAAGAAGAATTTTTCACTCTCACGGTACAGCAAAACGAAACTTTTCAGCAACATAAAGGACTGTTTTAAACCATAGTCATTGTGAGCTCTGATATTAAACCACAGTCAGTGTATGTTTGTCTTCATAAACACCAACTGCACCCATGCTAGAAACTCAGAACATATCAGAACCGTTCTGCCTGGACTCGCGGGTACAAAGAACGTTAAAGCGTAGCATGATCTACTGCATTTCCGAAAATATGTGACAAAAGTTGTAGCAGCCGCTGACGAGCATGAAGCAGAGGCATTAAGCCCCGTGAGTGCAGCGTTTTAGGGCCATCTGTGACTCCATATATCTTGTGCTTATGCAAAGACAGAGGCCCTTTGCCCTCGGACAGGAAGCTCAGGCTGCACTCGGCCCATGGCGAACACGTCTCACAACAGCCTGAGTTATGTAGCGTCCCCCGTCATCTGCCGAGCCTCAACAGCTGGACTGACAATTGTTGAACAGCGGAGACAGCGGTGGGGAGCTCTTTGGAAGCAGGGACATCACATCGCCATGAGGTAACGTAGTACGCTAGGCCAAAGGCATTAGCATTGCAACTGCTTGGTTTGCATGAAAGCAAGTACGATCATAAATGCTAACGAATCATACTTCCTGTTTAATTTTATTTTTTTTATCTTACGATCATCTGCTATTCTATAAATGTGACATCACTTTGCAACATATTTCTAACAAACCTTCTCCTTTCGACATGCTTCACAGTTCTCGACTAAAGCTTCATGTCAGGTTGTCTAAAACCTGAAAACATATCGCTGTTTCTCTGTGGGGTTTTTGCGTTTCTCGAAAGCAGTAAGAAACTACAAGCCAAGGGAAGCGGAGAAGGAAAAAGAAAGGGGGAATGCAGAGAGGAGGGCGCTCGATACAAAGAGAAGCCTGGGTTAAGTCATGAGCGGCAGACGACATAGGTTGGATTTTTAACAGATGAGATCACATCCTTTTGCCTGAGAGTCTGAGAGTATCATCCTCGGTCGGACAGCTGAGCACACTCAGCACCACGCAGGGCAGGAGTCGCTTAGCACACACATTCAAACACCATTCTTCATGTGCATATGCTCTATAAAAATGTGCAATCACACACATCCTGATGTGTTTTTCTAATGCAGCCTGTGAGGGCAATGTTTGGGGTTGCTAAGAGCGTTCCAGGTGAACGTTACAACCGCTTTAATTACGAAACTACAGTTTTATTTTACTCTCACAAGAATGGTCTAGCACATAGTTTATTGCAATATCGTTATAAAGCCATGCATGCTTCCACACACACACAAAACAGTATAGACACACTCTTCAAAATGATTAGATGCAAATATTTTGGTACAACACTAAATTTAGAAGAGGATGTGTAGGCACAAGGGGACATGCAATGTAAGACTATTTTTGTTTGAGAGTTTGTGTGTATATGGGTATGCAATGAGTTAGAGCAGCATATCACGAGTGTACGTCTCATTGTGTATGTATACATATATGTAAATACGCTAAACAGGCATAACATTACGACATTATAACATTATAAGCAGTGAAGTGAAGAACACTGATGATTTCTTCATCATGGCACCTGTTAGTGGGTGGATTTATTTGTAAGTCAGCAAATGAACATTTTGTCCTCAAGGTTGATGTTAGAAGCAGGAAAAATGGGCGAGCGTAAGGATTTGACGGGGTCAAATTGTGATGTCTAGACGACTGGGTCAGAGCATCTCCGAAACTGCAGCTCTTGTGGGATGTTCCTGGTCTGCAGTGGTCAGTATCTATCAAAAGTGTCCAAGGAAGGAACAGTGGTGGACCGACAACAGGGTCGTGGGCGGACGAAGGCTGGACCGTGTGGTCCGATCCAACAGACGAGCTCCTGTAGCTCTAATTGCGGAAGAACTAAATGCTGTTAATGCTCGATGTGTCAGGACTGTTTTGGCAGCAAAAGGGGGAACCAACACAATATTAGGCAGGTGGTCATCATGTTATTCCTGGTCGGTGTATATATGTGTGTGTATAACTTATGACTTTGTATTGCCCAGTAACAAAAGAGAAATTAGAGGAAAATGTTAACCTGAGACATGATACAATCCTGATACCTAAATGATACAATTCTTCTTCTTTCGGCTTCTCCCATTAGGGGTCGCCACAGTGGATCATCCGTCTACATACCCCCCTGTCCTCTACATCTGCCTCTTTCAAACCAACTACCTGCATGTCTTCCCTCACCACATCCATAAACCTCCTCCTTGGTCTTCCTCTTTTCCTCCTTTCTGGCAGCTCCATTCTCAGCATTCTCCTACCAATATACCCCATGTCCCTCCTCTGGACATGTCCAAACCATCTCATTCTTGCCTTTCTCACTTTGTCCCTAAAACGTCCGACATGCACTGTCCCTCTAATAAACTCATTTCTAATTCTGTCCAATGCTCCCAATGAAAATCTCAACATCTTCAGCTCTGCTACCTCCAGCTCCACATCCTGTCTTTTACTCAATGCCACTGTCTCTGAACCATACAACATCTCAGGTCTCACCACAGTCCTATAAACCTTCCCTTTCACTCTCGCAGATACTCTTCTATCACAAATCCTGCTATCCTGCTCCTGCAATCACTCTTCTCCACCCGCTCCACCCTGCCTGCACTCTTTTCTTCACTTCTCTAACACACTCTCCATTTGCACTGTTGACCCCAGGTACCTGAACTCCTCCACCTTCTCCACCTCTTCTCCCTGCAACCACACCACTCCACTGCCCTCCCTCTCATTCACACTCACTGTCTTACTCCTACTGACTTTCATTCCCCTTCTCTCCAGCATGTACCTCCACCTCTCCAGGCTCTTCTCAACCTGCTCACTACTCTTACTACAAATCACAATATCATCCACAAACATCATAGTCCACGGAGACTCCTATCTGACCTCGTACCTGAATGATACAATTACAAATCCAAATTCACGTTAAACCAGGCCAAGCCTTCCCTAGTCAAGTATGTTAATAGTGGAACCAGTAATTACAGTCATTTGTAATCCTACTTACATTAAAGTCTTCGACATTTGCTGTCTAAAAATACAACAGTCTGAAAAAAAAGAAACGTACCAAACTGCCTGAGAACCAAAATGTACTTTTGGTCATCACTGGGATGGTAACATCAAGAGCACATCAGCTGTACCATGGTCGGTCAGTGCTTAAGGCTCTGGGTTACTGATCGAAAGGTCTGGGTTTCAAGTCAGGTATCACCAAGCTGCCACACTTCAGTGCTCCAGCTCCGCTGGGATATGCAAAGAAAGAATTTCACTGTGCTGTTGTGTACATGTGAGGAGTATAAAGCACCTTTCTATTTTTTCTTTTCTCTATGTACTCTAGCTTTTATTTGGTACAGGACATGTAGTAAGAGCAAAGCCTTTGTGCTATTAAGTTCTGTGTTTGTACCTTACATTTTTTTTTGTAAACAACAAGGAAAAGTGTTGCCTCCGACTGGGACCTTTATTTCATTAATACTGAAGCTGGTCTTCTGGCTCGACTGGTCTTTTGAGTGGATTTATGATTGGAGTGCGAGTTTAAATCCCAGCACCACCAAGCTGCCACTGCTGGGAACTTGGGCAAAGCACTTAACTTCTCAAGTTGCATAAATGAGTATGTCACCCTGAATAAGGGCACCTACCAAATGCCATATACGTAAACATAAAATGGTTCAGTGCTCAAGCAATTTCGGTTTGTTGCTCTCCGATTGTTTGTGTTGATTTAGGGCTACGTCTACACTAATGCGGACAAATGTGGAAACGGCATATTTGTCCGAAGAGGCTCCATGTCCACACTTTCGTTTTCAATCATTTGAATCAAATGCTGTTCATTTTCACTAAAACATCTGAAAAATGTCCCTGAACATTTCTGCCTGGCATTTATTTACTTTCCAGCTTTTGAAACGTCACATCGACGACTAAAAATGTGTCGTAGTTTTCGAAAGCCTCCATTTTCACAGTCCACACTGTGATGCAAAATGGCATTTTTTGTCCAAATGTATCCACTTTGGAGAGCGTTTTCAAAAAGCTACGTTTTCGTTGACTGAAAACGCCGTTTCAAATGAAAATGTATTAGTGTGGATATGACATAAGAGATGAGTCTGTATAACCCATCAATGATTTGCACTATTCAAACCTGCACAGGTACAAAATGATTTCATAAATTGAAAAACAATAAAAAAATAAAATAAAATAAAATGGTCTCAATTCGCTGTATCAAAGATTTCGGTTTCCCAGTTCTATCCTGTGCTCAGAGTAATTTCTGTGTGAATGAATGGTGCTCTAGAGCTGATCGGGATAAAGCAAAAGACGTATGAATGAATGAATCAAATACATTAGATCGAGTTATATTAGTTATTGTTTTATTATTCATCTCAAAGTTCTCTAGTATAGAGCACGAGTGTGTAGTTGCTGAGGATCATGAGTTATGGAGAAAACGGTAATCTTCTCCTTTTACAGATTCACTGAAATCGAAGGCGAGGAACCGAAAGGTGAGAGGCAGAAAAAGATGGTTGCACAATAGGATAAAGTCAAAGCGAGTAAAAAGGAAAAAAAAGCAGAAACTGCATGGTGTTCTCACATGTCTTCGGCAAGGTTGCTCTCTTGTTGCCCCACAACATTCCTCTCTCTCTCTCTCTCTCTCTCTCTCTCTCTCTCTCTCTCTCTCTCGCTCTCTCTCTCACTCGTTCACCTACTCTGGGGGGCCCTTAGACTCCCTCAGCTGAGCAAGGAGCTTTCAGAGTACCCTGATGGATGCTAATGGGAAACTCTTTCAGATCGTTTTACAAGGCCGAGCTTTGATCCACCACTGGCCTCACTATACAGAGTCTGGGCACCCCCACCCTCGCCACCCTCTGACCCCAATCACCAACACCTGGAACAAAAGCAAGCAGGGCTCTGGTGAAGGGAACTGGATAAAATATAGGGGTAGTATACAGGAGAAAGTCAGAAAAAAAGTGAGGGGGGGGGGGGGAATCTCGGTGCAGGCAAATAAAGTCTCATATAAGCTAAAAGGAAAGTGAGAGGGAAAGAGAGGTCAGTTGCTAGAGGGGGATGTGGCAGATGTGTCTGCACAGTTGAGAATTTAGGAAGGAAGAACTGCGAAGGCCAGCTGAAGGAACCGCTGTCAGTAGCAGGCAGCAGCCACCCTCGTGAATGGTGTTTGAGAGCAGGACAGCTGGAGGCAGCTGATTGGCTGAGAAGTCATGGAACTCAGACTTCCTGTGTCCAGCTGCTGTGTCCATGGCCCTGAATGACAAAAGCTAAAATTGATGGTTATGCTGGTGGTTTAGAGAAGTGTTTGGGATGTGTTGCTCTTACAGTTGGGTCTCTAAAAAAAGTAAAAAAAAAAAAAAGAAAAAAAAAAGAGTTTCTCACACTATCTGTGTCTCATTTTCTTTTTGCCATCTCCTGTAGCCCCCTCCCCAACCTTTCCACATTTGAGTAAGCTATGTGGTTTGATTCTTGCTAGCTCTCTATAGGGGCATTTGACACATTCAACCGGTCCCATATGCATATGCAAAAGTGCACAGACAAGCACTTCAAAGCCACGTGCAACTCACACTAGGTTAAATTGCAGAGCAGCGTGTTCACATTACTGAAACGCTTCCTGCAAATTGGGAGAAAAAAGTCTCGGCCACGGAAAAACACTGAAAAGGGACCTTGTGCTGCATCTCAACAGTTCTGACCCTAATTCACTTTATTAGCCTCGGTGCGTTATGAGATTCTGCACAGAGGGAAAGGCAGATAGGAAGAAAACATATGTTTCTGAAATCAAATGATATTTGAATAGCTCATCTGATCAAAGTTCAGATATTCACTTATTTAGCGTTAGTTTCCCTTTTCTTGATCATCCTTTCCTACCTCACTCCCACTTTTTCACTTCAGTCCTCTTATAATTCCTTTTTTTTCTCCAGGCTGATGATGTCATGCTCAGGGTGCTCACAGGAAGGAAGGATGAGGGGAGATGTTTGGGCAGTTCTTTTGTGACCATGGGTGGAAGGCCCTCCTCAAAACACATCCGCCTCCGTGGCCTTCACGCAGTCAGTGCCAGAAAGCTGCTGCAGTAGATGGGGGGGACAGGAAAAACGAAAGATTCATCATCACTGGAGCTCATCAAAGCTCCAAAAAAACAGTTCAGACCAGTGAGTAGGTTCTGGACGCTTGGCAAAGCACAGTGGAGTTGAAAAAGAAAAGATACACCATTCAGACAGTGGACAGAGCGAGCCACTGTTTAACAGCTTCAGTCTGCTCCTGTTTTATCAGTCTGAAGTAATTTGACAACCTGCAGACTTAGCAAACCAACAAAGTGAAGGTTTCAAACTTAATCAAGCCGAACGTTACATGTTCGTTGAAGAACTGATTGAGCAGTAACCAAAATGAGAACAGGCGAGTAGTGGAAACTACACACTGAGTCATTAAGACAGCTTGTCTCCTTTGCATTGGGTATTTTGTAACAATAGCAATCCACCTACGCGAATGTAAAACACAAGATTAGTGGGTCACTAAAAAACACAGCGCTTGCTCTGCCATTTGAGTTTATCAGAGTCAAACGTAGCAAAGCTAAATGTCAATTGCGCTTATATATATAAGAGCTTCCTCTAGGGTATGCCTCGTTCAGAAAGACTCACACAGAGGCCCATCACTTGCTTTGTTGTTTAGTCAGGAAATTTTGTGGTTTTGTTTCACTTTTGAAGAGTGTGAAAAGGCTGGGAAAAGGGCGTTTCCTGTCTGACAAGAAGAACATCCAACAATGATGATAATGACTACAACAGAAACATCAGCAGCAAGAGGACTCGGGCTGGCTTGGGGCCTAGAAGCCCAGATGTGTGTCATCAGCTGGCTAAGGATGCAGCTGAAGGTAATCTTCTTGGAGGAGAATGAAGCTGGAAACACCCCACACACTGAAGCTCATGGCCCTCGGACAGATGCTGTCCAAACAATGAAACTTTTACCCTTTCGTTTGCACTTATGAGAGGACACATTGTGCAATAGTTGGACACTTCATGCCAATAGAGTGTGTGTGAATAGAGGGGAGGGAGACGTATGCTGTGATGACTGTAATCTTTCTTTATGAACAGCATGCCTTGTTCAATACCAAAGCAAAAACTGAGCTGGGTGAATTTTAAGAGCTCTGCTAGAAGTTCCAGGATCAATGTAGAACATTTGAAGGTTTACTAAGTGGCCAGTGTATTTTTACTTTTATGAAAATGAGTGTTAATTATTAAAAGCTGGAGCTGATAAATACATCAAATTAACCTTAAAATTCAAGAGGGTTTGAACATGCACAAGATGACCACAAAGCCACTACCTTTACTCTGCCTACAAAGACATTTCTACTCACATACAGACACACACAAGAACGGACGTCCAGATATCTCTCTGTGGTTACTTCTAGGTTTTCTCTCTAATACGTTTAAGCAATTGTTATCATATATAAACACAGACACGTTAAAATTAACTGATGGGTCTGTGTGTTCGCCGATTCTGTTCCCCTCTGCTCTTGGCCCTGCATCTAAAAATACCCACTGAGGTAATATGAAAGCCTCTACACTATTTACATTGTGAAAAGCCAGGCGAGCAAAAGGGGACTTTGCGAAGAGGTGGAGACATTTCAGAAAAACTGCTGCTTAGAGAAAATGAGGTCCCAAAATAATGAGGTAGGCAGAGATATATAACGCAATGCACACGTACAGAGGGGCGTGGCGAGGAAACACATCAAACAGAGGACCGAGCAAGAGGAAGGAGAACTGACAGGGCTTTGATGCCACCATCCCTGTAGACCTGTGCGTTATCTGCAAGATGAGCTTGCGATGACAGTCTCTCATTCCAGCCTAATAGCCAGGAGAAGGCTGATAATGAGCAGGATGGCCTGGCTCTCCAAGCAAGTGGCTTTATGAATGATTTGGATCACAGCATGCACACATGGACAGATAAAAGCACAAACCTCTCTTTTGGCCCCGTTCATCCCCTCGTCCGAGTTCAGCCAGGGTAAGGTATGACGTGCGTTAACTCACATGCACACTGTATACCTTGTGCAAGTACACAATTCATACTAATAATGCTATTGACTTAATTCTCTATCCCTGTCAACCGCTCTAGGAAACTTGAGATTATGTTATCCGAGGTTTTAGATTAGTGGTATTCTTGACTGTGGGAATGTGGATCATGCCGACTTGCTTTAAGGTCAAACATTGAAAGATAAGACATAAATACTGCAGTAATACTGGACTTTCTGCAGTCTAAACACCAAACAGAGAAAGAGAGAGAGAGCGAAAAGGGGAGAGGGAATAAGACAGAGCAGGACACTGTATATATTAAAACCTACCTCTTATCACAGTCGGCAAACTATCTTAACAGACTTCCCTTAAAGCTGGAAACAATTTGCGAGGTCTTGGGTGAGTAGAGTAATAGTGTAACGCAGGCACGATTAAGGCATTTAGGGCCAAAACAGAGAGACAATTTCACTGGCCAGTCATGTCCTAATCATATCGCTTCATAATCCAGCAAGGGAACTTAAGTTATATACACCTTTTTATCAATATGCCCTGAGTTTAAGACGACTGGATGTGTTTGCATGGTTTAAATCATGGGTGAATTCTGACCAGCATTTTTCCTAACTCCCTCACCCCATCTCCTAGACTTCATAACAAGAAAACGGGAGGAATGGTTTGGGTCTTATCTGCAGGAAATAGCGTTTGACGAAATTGCACTCCTGGGCCAAAGCATAAAAGCGATGGCGGGGCCGCAGTGCTTTTTAGGCCGGTCCCCCGACGCACAGCTTGCCCTTGATCCTAAGCCGGCCAGTGGGCAGGAACGCAGGAGGGTCAGCCACGGTGGGCCAGAGACTGGGTGGGCTACCCGCCTGCGACTCGCTGAGGGACCTTCACCTTCATCACACTGGTATGTCGGTATGTACAGTACGACGCTGGCTGCTCAGTGCAGTGATGGCAACCCCTTCCCAATGGAGTTCATCCCATTTCAGCAAGATATGAAGGGGAGTCAGGGGCAAAAAGGAATGCAGTGAGATCCTCTCGCCATCGTTTCATCTCCTTTCTCATTCGAGCAAAACGATCAGCCAAGTTGAAAGTCTTTGGTTCTTCCTTCTGAAACACCACTAAAGTGATTATATCCTTTTTTTTTATTTACTCTAATTTCACAATTTCTAGGCGTAGAATCATGACATAGATGTCTGATTGACAGAGTTAACCATAGCCCAAAATCGCAGCAGTCTACAGGTGAGAGCCACATCACTTGCTAAAGCCATTTTGGGTTGCCACCTTTCCAGGTGCTAATATGTCACTCATCTTAAATAAAAAAGGACACAGGATACTGCAGACAGAACAAATTCTGGTTGCAGGAATGTCTGTTTTTAACCACATAATCTTACTTTTTGAGGCAAAGTTCAGATACACGCACAAGCAGAGTGGTTGGGCCTTTGCCATCTTATCAGGAGCCCTATTAATATTACATATGCCCTAGGGATGGACTGCAGCAAGAGCCACCAAAAAGGGAGGTATTGCTTCTTCCCATCGCTGACTCTGGGAAAAAGCAAGTTCCTGTTTGCAAGCATTTTCTCTTTTGGTCAGCAGTAATTATTAGTAATATTATTACTTGAACCCACCCACTTGGCTGCTATTTATGATTCAAAGTGGGATCTATTGCAATGCAGAATATCACAAGATCCACATTTATGGCTGGATTTGATGCCAAGTAACCTCCTCCATTGGCAAGGTTTTACCAAACAGTTTTAAGCATCCCACTTGCATCAATACAGATACTAATGTATAAGCTTTTAGCATGAAAAAAGGGGTTCCTCAAGTGCAAGACTCAAGTGCATAGGGGCATCACTAATGCTGAATTGAAGGGGGTAGATTTAAACTAAATGAAATCCAGCCATGGGATCTTTTCAGATACTACAGTAAGTGGTGGCTAAAACCTGAAGACAGGGGTTTTGCTTCTTACTTTTGCTCTGCTGCAATCCAGGACTGCACACTAGTACTCGATGATGATAATAAAACACATTCTTGTGTAATGTATACTGTTTGGATGTGTTGTTCCAGAGAATTGTACATTCTTCAAAGATCACTGGACCAAATAGCAGAAGTACGGCATGAAACTGTGAATGCTAGGTTAGATCAGATCCTCCTAATTGGTTTTCCTTGCTAATGTCACCACTGGCTTGATCATTAGGGATAAACTTATAGGGATAAATCTAAAAAATTATTTTACAATAATTGAGTAATTCATTTTGTGATTTTTCACACAAACAAAAATTATGAAATCAGCCTTTTTTGTCATGGCAGCAAAGTGTTATAGTGCATATACCATTGCAGTCTCAAATCTTTAACATCTAGAATACTGCCCCTTTATCCATGAGGGTTTTCACCCACCAGCCAAAAACATGCTGGTAGGTTAACTGGCTCTGCAAAACGTCCCCAAGTGCAAGTTCACGATTAAATGTAGATGCTGTGCTGACTTACATTTATGGCATTTGGCAGCTGGTCCTTATCCAGAGTGACTTACAACCGATCAGTTCAGGGCCTTGCTCTAGCCCAGCAGTGGCAGCCTGGTGGTCCTGGGATTTCATATTGTGACCTTTTGATACAGAGTCCTATGCCTTAACCACTGAGCTACCACATCCCACCACCTGACTTAAAATTACAGTAAGCAATGGGCTACTGATCAGAAGGTCGGGGGCTCAAGCCCCGGTATCGCCAAGCTGCCACTCTTGGGTCCTTTGAGCAAGGCCCTTAATGCTCTGTGCACCATGGGGCACTGTATCATGGGTGACCCTGCGCTCTGACCCCAGCTTCCTAACACCGCTGGGACATGCGAAGAAAGAAATTTACTGTGCTGTAAAGTACAAATGGCAAGTATAAAGCACCTTTATTTATTTCATTCATACAACTGACCAGGTTTTAAGGGCTATGCCTTACAACCTTCTAAATTCCAATCCTTAACCACTAAGCTACAATTTCCCAGGACTAGCACCAGCACTAGGATCATTTTGCATTTGTACACGTGACAGTGGAATTACCTCAAATAATCTCCTTTGAAGTCGACAAGACCCAGAGACCCATAAACAAAAACACACATCCGCACACACACCAGCACCCGTACAGCTGTATGATCTGTGGTGGAAATGTATAACGACATGCGCAGTATCTGCTTCAGTGCTACTCGAGGCCTGATTGCAGCACTCTTCCTATTCTGGGTGCTGGCTGTTGTGATCTGGTGCAGCAGTGCTGCAAACACCAGATGTTTCCTTTATTTTCTTTAAGCTGTTAGACAACACTAAGAGTGGAACCCACTGCCATTTGATATGTGGTAAGGGGTTAGGGTTACTCTAAATGAACAAGTAGTCCAATCTTAAAGCTTAGAGTTTACCCTTTTAAACAGATACCCCTGTCCATCAAGCACCCGACTCATAAACTCTGTGCAAAACTAGACTCAGAATGACTGCAAGAGTTTAGCAGGAAAGCCTCAGGAGGAAGTGGTTTAAAAAAAATTAAACAGTTTTATCACCTAAGCTCATCCTTTGGGCTAAGATCTACAGCAGGAGGGAGGATATGGTAGGACTTTAAAAAAAAAAGATAAATAGTTTAAGGGGAGCTTTTACAGCGCTGCATTTTACAGTGCGGCAGCCGATGCGTGACCTTGCCTCACCTGCTGTAAAATTATACAAGGATGTGAGTGTTTCTTCTCAATTAGACACATTCGAGTTTAAAGGGGGTAAGAAGCGTTCTCATTCAGACTGTGCCACTTCTGAGGTGGGAATTACAAGTCGGATGAACATATGGAGAGAAAAATCCCCGCTTGAGAAATCTGCCTAATCCAAACCCTTTTAAAAACCTTTTATTTAGCGCAAGAGAGATATTTTTTCAGATAGCAAATCAAATCAAATTCTAAAAACAAAACAAACAAAAACAAAAAGAAAATGGTACCTTAGTGTATTCGCTCACTTTCAGTGTGTCATTTGCACGAATGATGGAAAAGGAACTGCAACTTTACGACCTTTAAATCCTGACGAGAACTGACATACACATACACACACACATTTTTTTTTGTGCACTTTTGCTGAGGAGGTCCGATTCCATCACACAACACAGGGTTGGGAAAACTGTGTAGCTCAGCTATGGGAGACAGCTGCAGAGGCTCAGCCCGAGAAAGAGAAACTTAATCTGAGCACCAGTGCGCCGAGTCACACACTGGAACTGCCGAGTCATTCTCGATGTGGAAACAAATAAGTAATAAACAAACATATGTTAAGTATATACATTGTAGGATCTACATTGACTTTATACTGAAGCCTGGACTTGAGATAGTTTGGCCTGATCCGACCGGTACCTTTACGTTTTAGTCCGAAATTTGACCCGAACTGGTTTCTCACACATTAAACCAAACTGTGTAAAAATACACAGGTGTGGCATTGTGTCAATTCCTTCTCAGAGTTGGGAAAGACACATCAAAATGTATTTTAATATGAAATACAAAATACCTTAACTTCAAGTGTCTCAAAATTAACTACAAAACACAGCAGCCACACCAGGTATCAAAAATAAACTACTGTATTTTTGTATTTAAAAAATGCTAAAAAAAAAAATACAAGGGATTATGAAATTTCTTCGCAAACCTTCTATCAATTGGTGTATTGGATCTGTTCCTTCAACATTACACTCTCTCAGTTGACAAAGTAAACAATGTTTAATAGCAACAGCTTTTTTCTGGCTGAGTCACCCAACAAATCTGACACATACAACCAGTTAACAGATCAAATATTCACATATCTATCCCTGTGATCTCCCAGATGAAGGTTAGTTTTAAATTAACCAACAGTTTAATGTTTACATTAAATGTTTAATGAATGACTTATAATTGTATCCTAATTTAGTTACTTGGTGTTTGGTAACGAAGGACTACATTGAATCAGCAACAGTGACTCAATAGCAAACAAGTCATTCATAAAAAGACAACTGAATGCACTTGCATTAGTTTCTAACGAATTAATCATTTGATTGTTAATCATAAATATAATAATATATTATGTGTCAGGCAGTCGTTCATTGCAGTGGTGGACGAAGTACACAAAGCATGTACTTGAGTAGAAGTTCTCCCACACCACCCCACTGGCACGTATCAGATTCAAAACACTGATGCTTGCCTACAAGGCCAAAAACGGACCAGCACCATTTCACCTCAGAGACCTCATCACACCTCGCACTGCACCACGCTGTCTGAGATCCTCCAGCACTGCTCGACTGGTGCCACCTTCTCTCAGACTGAGAGGTAAGTATACTTCAAGGCTCTTCTCTGTTCTGGCACCGAGGTGGTGGAATGAACTTCCCCTAGATGTCCGTACAGCGGAGTCCCTGGCTATCTCTAAGCAACGGTTGAAGACCTACCTCTTCCTGAAACACTTCAATTAGCACTTTCCAAGTTTGCTTTGTAAAATCCAAGAGTTATATTTATAATAAGTTTGTAATCTTGCGAACCAGTGGACAAGGGCGTCTGCTAAATGCCGCAAATGTAAATGTAAGTAGAGACACAGCAGGTAAAATGCTGCTCCGTTAAAGTAACAGTGCTCTCTTTAAACGTTCACTTGAGTAAAAATACAAACGTATTTGCCTTTAAATGTATTTAAGTATCCAAGTATTATGATTTGTATTATGAATGTCTTATGTATCATTCTCTTTGCTTATCTAGACTCGTTGCTTAATCAGCTCAGTTTATGTGAAAAGACTCTAATGTTCCTCTCAGTACACTGATCTATTAAAAGAATGATATTAATGAGTCAAACACTGACTGTATCTATTCAAATGATCACGAGCCCAAAACCTTTTTTTCAACGACTGCAAAAAAAATCACACAAATAAGGCCACAGGTGTTGTGGTGAGTTCGAGTCTGGAGTTTCTTCATCATTTGTTCCTCTCTAAATGTTCTGCTTGATGTTGAACTGAAGCTGAATTGTATGTTCGTGCTAAATAGATATCGTCAACCGGCAATAGTGGTTTCAGCTGGAATGAAGCACTGGGTGAATCACGTCATGACCCAACGTCTCCCCCATTGATGAGTTTCAGCTCTGAAAAGCTCGTCTCTGCTTCAGCTACAGTCACTGGATGAGTAAAACATATTCTCAGAGCAGTCCACAAATTTAGATACATTTCTGAGCTCCATTTTATAAATAAACATCACCCTTAAATGCCTTATTGCACAATAAAATACACGTCATTGTGCACAATTTATCAAACTCTCAGAACCAAAGAACCACTACAACATCTATATTCTTAATAATATACGTCTTTTAAGCTGCACTGGAGATTCTCCTTACTGACCTCAGTTCAGGATCTTTTCAGTACAATCACAGAAAACCTTTATGACATCACCCTCAATTAAAGGAACCAAATCAATAAGTGAGAGTTTAACTACAGTCCAATTAGAGCAGTTTGGTTGTAATTGTTTTGTTGCTACACACATTATGATAAACAACATACTATAAATGATAATGTTATGCAGTTAAAAGGAATAGTGTTGCTGTGTGCGTAAAAGCACAGCAGGAAACGGCATAACCTAAGTGATATACATTTATTAACCCATTTCATTAAATGCATTAGTCTTTACTCTCTTTATAACGAGATGAGTGATAGAGCTGTACACAGAACTTTTGCACGTTTCCCCCCTACTTCTTTCCTCGTTTTTCTGAATTGGGCTCCTGAGGGTTGAGACCTTTTTTTGTTATCCATAATTAGATTTTGGGTTCAGCTCTCCTTACTGATGTGACGTCACCCAACTCCGCCTCTCCTTTCTGAGTGTGTAGGTGAAGGAACTTCTCTGGGGGGGGGGGGGGCGCACTCCGAGTCCCAACCGTGACATGATGTGATAATGGACGCGACCATGCAAAATAGCAGTATATATATATATATTTGCGTGGACCCCCAGTGCCGCCTAACTGACAAGATGCCTACCTGGGCAGCTGCCCATGTCTCCTAAATTTGCCACTGCCAAGCAAGTTTAAACCAAAACGTGCGCTCTATTCTGATTGGTGGCTTGCAGTGTGATTGACCAGTTAAACACTAAAGTATTTTGATACAAAATATGAAGCCATTTTCATCAACCCTCTCAAATACAAATGACAAAATCCTATTTTATATTTGAAATATGTATTTGAAATACATGTATTATAAATACTGCCCATCCCTGTTCCTCTTGACATTCAAACTTCTTCAAAACAGAGTTTCGCAGAATGTTTGCACAACATATCCTTCCAAGTATGCGTTGTAAAGCGAGAGAACAGCACTGGCACTTTACTATGCTAATCATTTTTTTTTTGTTTTATCTCTTTTGCACAACTCACAAAGAAGTTTGATTCACACACAAGATGTGTCTGCTGTCTGCCATGTCATCACCAACAGAATGTGTGGGACAGAAGCACATGTTCAAAACGCTTTTGCATTATACTGAGGTGATTTTAAAAAAGTTTCGAGTTTTTGCTAACTGGTGCTATTCTGTTCAGGTGCGTTACTACGTTTGCGATTCTGCATGAAACTGGGCAAATCTGCCAGAAAGACATTTGACGTGACATACGTTTGACATACGACAAACCGCTAGATGACAAGAAATCAGAAATATCTTCGACGAGCTCAATCCCCGAAATGTCTAAATCATTCAGCAACTTGTGCATGATGATCGTCGGAGAACAATCCACATTATCTCACTTCCGCACCCACTCTACTATCCAGATTTTCCTCCTGTGGACTGTGGAGGACTTCACCCTCTTCCCGAAGATGAAGATCCAGCTCAAAGGTTGCCGTTTTGACACCAGAGTAAATAGCAGAAGGTGCTTGACATGGTTCGAAAAGAAGACTTCCAGGACACATTCCAGAAGTGGCAGGAATGCGGGGAGCGCTGTATTGCTATGTAAGGGGACTATTTTGAAGGTGACAGTGTGTAAACATAGATAAATAAAATACTTTCCTGTAAGCAGAGCTAGCACCTCGTACATGCAACCGATGATGTTTAGCAATAAAGATGATTCAGATTCTGCTTCTTGGACCTCTATAGCAGGAGATCTTCCACTCCAACCCATGCAAACCATATCTTCATATAGCTGGCTTTGTGCACAGTGACATTGTCATCCTGGAATTATTTAGGTCTCTTAGTTTAAACGAAGGGAAGAATTTCATGCTACAGCCTCCAAAGACGTCCTATACAATCGTGTACGTCCAACATTGTGGTAACAGTTTGGGTACAAACCACATATGTCTGGAAATGTCAGGTGTCCTAATTCTTTTGTCCCAAACCAATCCATAACCCAATATGTCAGACAGTGTCACATCATACTATAAGATCACAGTAACCTGAATTATTTGGGATCCGCATGCCGAAGGAGATTTCTAAGACCGAACAGTACACCTAGATATTCATACTAGGTGCCTTTATCTCTTACACAAATCTAACTTCAACTAATTCAAATGAGCTGAACCAACATTACCTACAGCTTTCAATTTTAGCTAATGGATATGAATCAGGAACAGGAACCGCGTTAAGACGGCAAAACGCAGCAGCTGAAAAAGCGTCAAAAAATTACGAAGGTGAGAAAAACTCTGGTAAGTAAGTAGACAGTAAGTCTGTTCGAAATCATATTTGCAGACTTCGTTGGCACCGTTTTTTATTACAGTTCAAACACACGTACTCTGGCTTATAGCTCTGATTTTATGATTTGGCATCCAGACAAATTCCAGACCAAAAAAAAAACTTTCTGTTGAAAATGAGCTTAAAGTCAGCGAGCTAAATTATTACACAGGGTTATGGACATTCCCATTGAGAACTTACAATGAATCACTTTCAGACTAGAGAAGTGTAGCATCCAATAGAGAAGTACAGAAATAAAAATGTGGTTTCGCCTTCAATGGAA
The DNA here is from genome assembly GCA_014706435.1 of Silurus glanis. Lineage (NCBI taxonomy): Eukaryota > Metazoa > Chordata > Actinopteri > Siluriformes > Siluridae > Silurus > Silurus glanis. Next base: position 218,796 of record JAAIIK010000096.1, read on the forward strand.
CTAAAGATAGAATGGAGAGAAACCTCACATGTGAGCGTTTACAGGAATACAGCTGTAATTCAACAGCTTGTACTTATGTTAAAAGACGTACAAGACATTTCGAAGTAAATACAATGCTGATGTGTCACTGAGAGTGAAATAAAACCCCTATACTAATCAGCACCGAGTCAGCCGTGAGCAGAGAGAAATTTTCTGAGTTGAATGAATATAATTTAGTCGTGTAGAACAAATACACACCATGTTGAAGGTTTGTGTAGGGGTGTACATAAAAGGAGAGAGAGAGTAGCTGATGCATGAGTGTGTTTGCATGGGAAAACCCAACAAATGCCTCTGCAAGTAAATTCCATCAAGCAGCCAGATAAATGAGAAACAGTCAAAAGATTTTATTTTGAAACCAAAAAACGATATAATCGATTGTCTAAAGACATAATTTCTTCAAACTGAATGTCTCGCTTTATTTATTTGTTTTTTGTTTCTATATTTGTTGCTCCTTTGCGTAGTGAATGTCTGACTATATTGATAGTTTTACGTATTACTTCATTCACATGGTAAATGTCCCTATTTGTTTGTTTGTTTGTTTGTTTATTTATTTTTTGTCCTTCACACAATACCACACTTTCTTTCAGTTTGTTTTTTTCTTCTTCACATGCCTCTATTTATTTACTCATTTGTTTATCTGCTTGTTTGTTTCACATAGTGAACGTCTGACTTTATTTATTTATTTATTTGTTGATTGTTTATTTGTTTATTATCTTCACATAGTGAATGTCTCAATCTATTTAATGATTTGCTTATTTGTTTATTTATTTATATTTAAGGACATTGTGTGTAAACCTTTCGGTTTGTGATCATACACCAGCTGTCAAACTGTCCATGATGCTCCTGCAGCAAAACCAGAAGAAACATTTAAATGCAGTTTTTCCCCATTTCACTCCAGGGGGTAACCCCAATTTCACCTTCGCTTGTGGTTGCTGGATTCAGTCATGTAGTTTTCAGAGCTATATATACAGTGAGTAAGGCAGAGTGAGAAATATCTCTGCCAGGGGTTTGGGTTGCACTCTTTGTGGGATTTGTGCATGTTCTACCTTCCTATGTTCATGTGTGTTTTCCTCTGGATTCTCTCACCGTCTAAAAACACGAAGCTATGCGGCTAGGTTTCATTTCCTGCTAGTTATAGACGTCTGTGTGCATGGTGCTCTTTGATGGACTGGAGGAACAAAAAGTCCCAATACAGTTTATACACAGCGATCTAGTACGACCCAGAAAGCAGGATTAAGATGGATACTGAAGCTGAGTGAATGCTATAGAAGAACAAATGGAAACTTTACCATGTAAAGATTTGATCTAGATCTTACGACTACCGTAATTTCCGGACTATTAAGCGCACCCAAATATAAGCCGCACCCGCTGAATTTGACAAAGATTTTTATTTTGAACATAAATAAGCCGCACCTGTCTATAAACCTGTCTACGTTGAAACTAATGAACTTTACACAGGCTTTAATGAAAGACAGTGTCTGTTACACGGCTTGTATCTAAACAGTAGCCTACCCAGAAAGTCATTGTTCACTGTCTTCCTCCTTCCTTTCACAACAATTTCTCTCGAGAGTTTTTCTTTTGGCATCGTCGTGCGTTTAAAAATCACCATCGGTGAAGCTTTTCTCCCGATGCCGTGCAGCTCAGAACACAGGTGAAGTGTGTTTTTTCATGCCCGGTTGTTTTCAGCGTGACGAATGATTCGCATTTCCTGTAGACAGTCCGAGTGAGCGGCAGGTCAAACGTCAGAGGAACATCATCCATATTTATGATGTGGTGCGGCCCGATTCAGTGGGAGCGCATCTCACTTAATATAAAGAGTTTCATTGGTTCACCTGAACCCGTTCCGCAATTTCATTGGTCTAATGTTATGTCGCTCAGTTTTTTGGCTTGAAGTTTGTGAAACCGGGAAAAACCCAGGAAAAATCCATAAATTAGCCGCTTCATTGTTTAAGCCGCGGGGTTCAAAACGTGGGGAAAAAGTAGCGGCTTATAGTCCAGAAAATACGGTAATTCACGAATTAAGAATTAATTCATCAATTTAATTAACATAGTCTAAAAATAAACGGCAAAACTCACTTTAAAAAATCATTTCATTTAAAAAATATATTCTAAAAAAAATATATATGATTTTTATTCTTAAAAATAATTTAACTATGCAAGAAAAACAACAAGAAAAATCTACTCCCTGCCTTCAACCCAAACGAAAAAGGGAGCAATACAACAATCAAAACATTGCTTATGTAATTATTTATCGCAAATGCAGAATGACGTAAGTTTGCTTTGAACACTGCAGTGACTTGTTTTTTTTCCTAATTGTCTTCTGTGTGAGACAGAGAGTATATGTGCTTTACATGGTTTTGAAGAACCTTTAGCATTAGAGATGCTACTGGGAAGATGGAATGAGTCACCACTGACTAAAACATATTCCCGGGGCAAAGTGGCGTCGCGCACAACTCAGGTTATTATGCTGATGGTGCTTTTATAGTGCAACACCTCCTGCTTCACAGTTACATGAAACCAAAAGCATGCAGATCAACTATGTATTGCCTAAGGTAAAGGAAAATGAGGCTGTAGAGACAGTGAAAAAATAAAGAAACTACATCAAAAAGTTTTATTTTCTAAATAAACAAAAGCAGAAGGACAATTCATTTAGATGAATTCGCAAAAAAAGGTTCGCACCACCCATCCGGGGTCTGCACCAATCCTCAGTGCTGAAGAACTTTGGGTTAATCATTTCCGAACCCTATCAAACCCTCATTCTGAGGAACACACTAGTCATAGGCTAAGCAAACGGATGGTTTCTTCACCATCCTCATGTATAATTGTCCTTCCTCCAATAAACCAACGGAATATCACAGAAAGGTTCATGAAAGATCTCTTCCAACATCTTAATGGACATTTTTTTGGCAAAGAATCAAACCATAGTCACGCCTAATCCTCGAGGTAATTTATTGCCAAAGTCAACTTCCGAGGTTCTTGGGAATCAACGAAGAACCGGAGTGAGTCAACATCTGGGACAAAGCTGTCCAACCGAGCACAAATCAAACAGGCGGGGTTTCCTTACATCACCTCCTACCTGTATGGAACCGTGCCAAGGACCTGCCAGCTGCTCGGCACCTCCTGCAACGACACAAAACAGGAGCCGCTCTTAGACGCTTTCATCACGTTACAATATTGCACAACATGCAAACACATGCTATGGATTTTCTCCAGACACAGTATGGCCCCTTTGTGGTTTGGACTATAATATAAAGCTGTGAAGTCTAATGAAGCATATATTGAAAGCTTTCTTTTATTTTTTGGTGGAAAATACGTCTTCATCTAAATTAGGTGGAATTCCCCTAAAGGTGGCCAGCCTGTGTTCAGGAGAGAAATCCCATATTTTAAGACCTGCATGCTTTTGAGTTCTCATTTGTTCTCCTGTAAGCTTGGAAACTGTCAAAACGGAAAAAAAGAAGCGGGGGGGGGGGGGGGGGGGGTTAGACTTACAGGACTGTACAATGAACAAAACCTTTTCAGACACAGGAGCATGTGGAAACTGTTTGACCAGGGGTTAACGGGCTGAGAGCGGATTGTATTTGCTTTTATATTAAGGAAATGTCAAGAAGGCAGAAAAAGACAAGAAGTTATTTATAGCATAATTCCTAAAGAGGTATCCAGCAATGCTGTACAGATTGCATATGTTTGGAAAACCAACAGTTTGAGTTTCCAAACCAAGAATTCATGATGTGCACATTGTCATCACAAACATTTCAACAAAACTCATATACATTATTATAATATGCACATACGGTGTATAATAGCCTCCTTTTTTTGCAATCTCCATATCACATATGTATAATAACCTTTTCATGAACACTGTATACAATCTCTCCTGCATTGCACTATCCATGACTATTGCACTCATTGTATAAAACCCCCTTTCCATGTACTGTTTATTTATATTCATATCAATCATATAAACGATTCGATTTTTGATGCTGCTGTGATCGAGTCTACAATAGAAATATAATTAATGATGTAACAAAACACAAAATCGACAAATGTCACAGTACCGCTGAATCTGCTTTGATTTCACTGACAAACTGTTTCCTGGACATGTGACAGTAAACTCTTGAATTTTGAATCGATATTAAATAATGTAATATCCCTATGACTATAGGATTTTCATTTAAAAAGTGAGATTTTGATATTGGGTGACACTGTTGGACCTGCAAAATGATTCAAAAGTTCTGATCGATTGTGGACCAAACCACTGAACTGCTGCGATACAATACAGCGATTTTGGTTCATGAAGTAGCGAGACGATACCATTGAGCCTGAGTACAATACGGTGCAATGTGAAAAATATTTTTTTTAGGAGGCAGGGATTCAATATTTGTAATGATGCATACATGATGATACATTGAATGCTTAACAATCCTTTTTCTCTCTCCCTGTCTCTCTCTACCCTCTTTCTCTCTCTCTCTGTCTCCCTCCATCAAGTTACACATGCTCCAGAAGTACCATCGTCCAGCGTTTTTGTCCAGCGAATTGAATTGAACATACTGCTGAATTTACATTTACAAGGTAAATTTACATTTATGGCATTTGGCAGATGCCCTTATTCAGAACGACTTAGACAGATTCCCCTCAGCAGCTATGCAGTTAAGGGAATTGCTCAGGGGCCCAGGAGTGGCAGCTTGGTGGGGCTGGGATTTAAACTCACAACCTTTGGATTCAAAGTCCAAACCACTAAGCAGCTAACTGGACATTATGACATCATCTTTGAGCACTTACTTGCATGACATTTTTTGGGCAGGATCAAAACCCCAGAAACAATCCAGTGATTAATGAACTGATCCCCATTTCCACATGTACAATTTATACCGTCCAAATAAGGCTTCTGTTTAGATACATACACTTTATAGACAAGTACTGGGACACCTGATATTTTCAGCCATCAGTTGTTTTTCCCCAAAACTATTAAACACAAAACTTAGCAGAAAGTTGGAGGTGCACAATTGTATAGGAATGTCGTTTGAATGCCGTAGAGTTCAAATTCCCTTCACCTTAACTAGGAGACCCAAAAGTAATCCGTCATGGAAATGCTTCTATACACAAATAAAGCCACGTGCTGAATCGCTTGACATGGGTTGGTGTGGAAGATGTCCGCTCCCCACACTCCAAACTCCAAACATCTTCCCAGAAGCTCGGAGGTTATTATAAGAGCAAATTGGGAGTAAATGTGGAATGGGACGTCCAAAAAGCACATAGCGATCATATGGTCGAGTGTCCGCGAACTTGTGTCGATAGTGCATTCGTTGCACTGGTTTAGTACGAGTTCTTGAGCTGCTCTGCCACTGAATTCTCACTCTGAGACTTTCTTGTCTATTTCACAGAAAATCCAGTTTGACGCTTTTGTACCCAGACCGCCTCAGGGCTTCTGAGCGAAATAAACTCGTGCAACCAATTATACTTTTAAAGGCTAACGCCCCGACTGGTTTGAGACAGAACCGTTTTTATCATGACCGAGACAACGTTCCGTTTGCCTGAGAAGGAAGCTAAAACAATAGACAGGAGAGAGGGAGGGTGAGCGCCTCAAGCTGCAAGATTGTGACAGGTGAAGAGTTTTTTCCAATGCATACAAAGTGAGCCTGGAGGTAGAACAACAATGCAGGTGAACTGGGAGATGTCGGAGCAGATCCCAGGCGTTCTCCTATTGTTCGGCGCTCGTTTCATAGCTCCTCGATTACCTCTGGGAAACATCTTTGAACTGAAGTGTCAGGCTGTCAAAAATGACTTTTAAAAGGAGACACTTCGGTCATGAATGGCAGAACGGGGTTTCCCTCAACCTGAATATGCAAAAGTAAACAGAGTGCGTCACGGTGGAGAAGACACCGTCTTTGCCGTTAAAGTGTGCCGGATCGTACAGGGGTGACATCAGTACTCGAGGTGATGTTGTCAGTTTATTGCCGTTCAGCCGGCAGCTACGTATTGATCGGATTTGCTGATGTTTCTGTGGTTTTCCTGCAGTTTTGCTGACTCATAGTCAGCTTCATAGTCTCTGAGCAGCGAGTCGTGCATACCAGGGCGAGTAGCGTCTCTGAGTTTCCCCACAGTTAGCTAATGAGTGATGGAGCTCACTCTGCGGTACACTCTGGTGTTGCTGCTAGTGGTGGTGGTGGTGATTCAAAATCAGGTTTTAGTGCTTTCAAGAGCTGTGACACAGACACCTTATTTCTCCAGACAAGAAGACATAAGACAAGAAAATGTGATAAAAAAAAATGGTGCATTTAATTGACTTGTCACACTGTTTTCGAGCGTCTGGGAGGGACTCGAGGGTGACAGAGCGCTAGCCACAGCACTGACACTAAAGAAAGTAGTTTGCCGGGAAATTAATCAGCTGTAAATGAACAAACAAAACCCGGATAACTCCTGCATTCGAACCACGTTTTTGACCATAGACAGGAAGTGCATCCATGCATATTCGAACACACACTTTTTTTTTTTCTGTCTCAGAGTTCTAAAAGCAGAGTGAATATAAAATTCAAGGAATATAATATATGATAGCAGAGGTGTATAAAGTACCTTAAAAATCGTACTTGAGTAAAAGTACAGACACCTTACTGCAAAACGTACTCAATTACACGTTCAAATTCACCATTCAAATAGGACTTGAGTAAAAGTCTTCGAGTATCTGATTTGAATAGTACTTGAGTATTTGACTCATATTGTCCTCAACACCGAGACACAGCCAAAAACGACTGATTTGCGAAGTTTTGTTTTCTAAAATACCGATCGAATTGTAAATCCAAGATCAACAAAACAGCCTCTGTTGTGAATCAGAATGAAACAAAGATCGAACAATTGAACTAAAAGATTTTTTTAAAAAAATGGATCTTCCATTAACCAATAAAATGATAGTATCACGTCACCAAGTCGAATAACCATTAATAATTAATGGACAAATCAAATTAAAGTAAACGATTTTAGATCAATAGAATTGATGCGCCTATTAGTGTCAGAAAGAACAATGTTTTTATTTAACTTTAACAGAAGCTGGTTTTTAAAAAGTCACTCACAGGAAGCAGATGTGTGTAGAGGAGTGTTGAGTCTTAATGATCTTTAACAGAGGTATAAAATGTACGATTTAACGCTCAATATCGAAAATACAGTGGAGTAAAAAGCACATCTATTGGATCATGAATGGAGTTGAGTGGAGAGAAAAAGTTGCTTATATCTTTGATACTCAGTAAAACTAGAAAGTAGCCAAAAATAATTACTTTTAACTACAAAGTACATTTACTCAAATACTTTACCTCACTGTATGATATATTGAAGAGATGTGCCTATGTTAGTAATTATTCAGTAATTACAGTGAAACTAATACAAAAAAAGTGATACAGTTCAACCTGAAATCTTAATGTTTAAAGGGTTTAAAAAAAGAAAAAGAAAAACTGCAAGCAAATGAAAAACGTCCGTGGTTATTTTACGTATATATCTTTTCAGGAAATGATTGAGTCGTTACACTCATCAATAGCGAATTCAGAATTAAATTCACGGACAACGTTTTACCAGGAAAGCGTCGCATATTAAACCTTAATCCTTGATTCTGATTGGTCAGGAGGTGTTTCTAATAGTTCAGGTTCATAATCATACGCTCTCGCTGGATCCGTAGTAACAGCATTTTTTTTTATTTGATAAAAAAGTCTTCAGAGCGATAAAACTGATTCTTTTTTGTTTTGTTTACAACGCTTACGATTCGTGGTTTGTTGGTCACAAAAAAAAGGGTGGGTCTAATAAATCGATAAAATGTAAAAAAAAAATAATAATAAAACAGGCTACTAAGAGAGCGAATGTTTACAGCTGCTATAAACGTGAGCGAGAACAGTTTTGCGTCCATAAAAAATGTCTTGTTACTGTGAGCGGATGAAAAAAGCATACGGCGTGTCATTTTCTACGAACAGAAACAAAGTTCTCCAGGACGAGTTGTTATTGGAAAATGATTAACAGTAACTCCGCTTCAAGTCAGGCTGCATCACACCTCCCCCGCACTGATTGTTTTTCTTATAACAGCAAACCCGTGTGTATTATCCTTTCCTTAAAATGAACTTTTCTGGCCAAGGTGAAGCGAAGGTCATGTGCTCCAAATTTGCATATGATCAAAGAGCAGGTGCTGAAAGAGCAGGTGCTTCTCCAGACTTTTTCGGTTGATCTGACTTCATTTCGAGCGCATTATGTTTAATGCATGAAAATCGGCTGAAGGATGACGTTCGACATCATGAGATAGGAGTTTCAGTTCCAGTGGAAATTGTGCTGATTGTGACTAAAAGTTTGGATTCTTGAAGGTGCTAAAATCCATTGACTGTATATACATAAGTGATGTTTTGCTGTAGGCTCTTTTCAAAATTATGAATCAGCGATGGAAAACTAGCATTCAAGGGTTTTATTTCTGGTTATTTTTAGCCCAAAAAATTTTCCTGCTTTAATTTTTTATTTTTTATTTTTTTTGTTAAATTGTCATGTTAACAAGTGAAAATATTTTGAGTCAAATTCACCCGACGGTTCTTATAAAAAAAAGACAAGAGGACACTAAACCGTATATAAACACATGAAAGCTATTTCTTAACATTATGACCAAGTTTTTTTTAAGTCATTTCAAGTGACTTTTTTGTTTTTGTTGGCAAATAATTTTTCTTCTGCTAAATAATGGGCCAATCTAAGACAAGACTGTTTCAAGCTTGACATTGGTACAAATGACTCACTACCTCAACTGCCTTTTTTTTGCTCAAAACACATTCAGCGCACAAATGTCAAAATTGCACATCCGGCCCTTTTTTATTAGTTATTATAATAATAAATCGTTTTTTTTCCCCCTCCCTTCCATTTAATGAAAATGCAAACAGAAACTCTAACTTTTCCAGCCATATCTGGTTCTCCACTCGTCCAATAGGATGTCTTAGGAAGTAAAGCTGTGTGTGGAAATTCAGGAACGTCAGAGATATAGGGTTGGTTGAAGGAATCTATTCCGCAAATAATAAGTAATTTGGAAATGTTGGAGGTACACAATTGTGTAGGGTCTTCACTTGATCTGGGACACCCAAACCTGCTCCAGCATGACAATGCCCCTGCGCACAAAGCCAGCTCCATGAAGATATGCTTTAAATGAGTTGGAGTGGAAGATCCTCCGCTATAGAACACTGACCTCAACCCTGTTGAAGACCATTGGGATGAATGTGAACGCTGACCCTGGCCTACTCACCTCACCTACATCAAAACCTGGTTTTAACGTATCGGAATGAGCATGCACCTCCACAAGGTCTAGTGGAACATGTTCCCAGATGAGTGGAGGTTCTTCTAGCAGCACATGGAGACTAAATATGGAAGGGGATGTTTAAAAAATATATATAGTCTCTGTTTACTACGCGTTCTCGTCTAATTTTAATGATGAATTCTATTTTATTCCTTTATTACAGTCATTTTTATTGTTTTTCCTACGTACATACAAAATTGAAAACAAACATCTTGAAATAGGTTTTTACGTAATATTTGTTTTATTTGTTTTCTTATACATCTTCCTACATTCCACATACACACACACACACACACACATCCCCCTTCTAAGACGTCAAATCGTGTCACTGAATCGTATTCTTTACTTCCTATTAAACTTTTTTTTTTTTTTTTTTTTAAAGCTTTGCAAACCGCTGTAATTGTGGTTTATCTATTTAAAATAAACAAAACAGGGACAGCATCATTCTTCTTCTTCTTTCTTTCTGCTTTAAAGAGGCCTGGTCTGTGCTACGTAGGTGTGTGTGGAGTGTGTGTGTGTGTGTGTGTGTGTGTGTGTGTGTGTGTGTGTGTGTG